>BSBK01006544.1:120000-197500 GCA_027943335.1 Chamaecyparis obtusa
TTAGTGGGTTTTCTCTTCACATCTGACCCTTGATATTGCATGTAGTTTTAGAGGATTTTGAGGCATTTTGGAGATAGATATGGGTTTCACATGACTTAGAGGAGTTCTTCTTGTAGCTATACTTCATTTTCTTTGAGTTCACACCCTCTTTTTTAGTGTTTTGCATTCAGATCTGACCCATCACTTTTTGGGTGGATATATATTGGTATTGGACCTCATTCAAGAGGGACTTCTTTCTTTTTGCTTCTTTTACAAAATCCAAAAATAAGGCATTATTGTATTGGAGCATGCTGTAGCAGATTTGAGAGATTTTTATTCAGAGACTCTTTCCTCCCAATTTTTTTTTTCTATTTTAATTATTTGATTATGAATTATTGAATTCAATTATGGTGTTCTTTACCTTTATTTGATCAATATTCCTTCAATTATAATGCAGAATATGAAGGCCCATGGTGTAGATTTATGTGTGACTTTTGGATTTAAGTGTTAAACTGTGAAAGAATATATAGTTTTTATCTGTAGTATTGATAAAGAAACCTTTCATAGAGTCATTTTTACAGGGTTAGTCTAAGTGGGTTGTGTTTTTTCATTTTTCTTTGGAAAATCTTGTGGATTTTGTTGCAACTTTATCATCGGTGCATGACCTTTTAGTATAGGTTTTATTTATGAAAGCATATCCTTCTATCTCTTTCCCTGTTCAAAGTTAGTTTTAGGTGGTCACAAGGAGGAAGTCGACCTATGATCCAGAGGTTTGTTCTCATTCCCACCAGTGAGAACATTTCCATGTTCTAACAGGATTGCGAGGTTTCAAATTTTACATCATGGGTGCACAATCCTAATTGAAAACAAAGATATTAATCATGGTGGAAATGAATGACTCACAAATGTAAAGGCTCAAAATTAGTCATAAAGGAACCGATAAATACCTCAAACACCTCTTCTTTTACATACCATGACTTGAAAACCCACTCTGATAGCATATGTTATTGAAAAGGTGTGATGCATTGATATGTTTTATGATCAACATGAATACTTTGATATACTTTCTCAAGAATAAGTCTAAAATGTTCAATAAATTTAAGGAGTTTAAATTAGTGGTGGAATTGTTTTTTGAATATTCATCAAGGTAGTTGGATCTCATATAGGTGGTGAATTTAGTTATAATAAATTTTATTATTTTTGCAAAGATAATGGGATTAAGAAATATTTCACAACAAGGTTCACACGACAACATAATGGTGTAGAAGAAAAAAACCATATTGAAAATGGAAAGGAGTATGCAAAAGGTCAAAAATTTGTATAGTGACTTTTGGAAAGATGTAGTGGTATGTAGAATATAAATTTTGAACAAAAACCCTACAAAGAGTGTTGATGAAAAAAATCCACAAGAAGCATGGAATGGAAAGAAACATTGTTTGTCCCATCTTTGAATATTAGGTTGTGTCAAATATGGTTTAGTTCCATTTGAATTAAGAATAAAATTGGATGATGAAAGGAGTAACTGTATCATTATTCCTTATAGTAAGAAATTCAAAGCTTGCATATTGTATAACCCCATTTGAAACAAAGTGATTACCAAAAAGGATTTCAAAATCAAGGAGGAAGAAGTGTTGGATGGTAGTGTTGATAGTATAGTCACAATTAAAGCACTAATACTTAATAATAATGTAGAAAAAGAAGAACAAGATGGTCAATCAAATCAAGAAAGGCTAAGCACTCCGCCAAAAAATGTTGTGCAAGGTCAATTATAAAGTCATAGAGATAAACCTACATTTAGAGATAAACTCTCCAATATCAAAACAGCAGCACAAGGCTCGAGTGTACAAAGAAAAATAGCCATACAATCATGAAGCATTTTGAGTATATTAGCCCGATAAAACTTCAAGCTGAATTCAAAGTCCAAAAACCCTAGAAGTTGTGGCGGCACAAAAGAAGTATTTCAAGAGCAAGGCCTCGAAATGAAAGATGCTTTGGATTAGGGTTGAGATTTCACCTTTATCCGGTGCAGATCAAACATTATATGATATGATTCAGAAAATAAATGTACCTTTTTATCTCATATTTTAAGTTGAGTTTTATTTATAATACCAAAAAAATAATTAATTAACAATGTTATATTTTTAGTTGTAACTTATGTATCTATCATATTCAACTTACAAATAAAATACATAACATATTGTTAATCAAATTTTGTTTTGTATTTAATATATTTTGTATTTTGTAAATATTATTATTTACTTAATATTAAATGTATCAAATTTAGTATTATATTAAGTAGATTAATATTTAGCAAATTTTATTATTTACCAAATATTAATATATTTAATATAATTATGATATTATCAATAAATCTTCTCCATAAAATATGTAATCAATAAGTATGAAACTTCATGTAGAGATGTTGTTTACTTTTTTAGTACACTTTGCATGACATATGGGATAGTTGGAGCCTTTTGGGAGTTGTTCTCAATTATACACCAGTTGAGCATCCTTTTGAATCACTGAGACTTCAGTTTCCACCAATTCCACTCCTCCTTTAGTGGGTTTTCTATTCACATCTAACCCTTGATATTGCATGCAGTTTTGGAGGATTTTGAGGCATTTTGGGGAGAGATATGAGTTTCACATGAATTAGAGAAGTTCTTCTTGTAGCTATACTTCATTTTCTTGGAGTTCACACCCTCTTATTTTGGGTTTTGCATTCAGATCTGACCCATCACTTTTTGAGTGGCTATATATTGGTATTGGACCTCATTCAAGAGGGACTTCTTTCTTTTTGCCTCTTTTATGGATTCCAAAAAAAGGCATTATTGTATTGGAGCATGTTGTAGCAGATTTGAGAGATTTTTATGCAGAGACTCTTTCCTCCCACTTATTTTTTTTGTGTTAATTATTTGATTGTGAATTATTAAATTCAATTATTGCGTTCTTTACCTTTATTTGATCAATATTCCTTCAATTATAATGGAAAATATGATGGCCCATGGTGTAGATTTATGTGTAAGTTTTTGATTTAAGTGTTAAACTATAAAAGAATATATAGTTTTTCTCTGTAGTGTTGGTAAAGAAACCTTTCATAGAGTCATTTTTACAGGGTTAGTCTAAGTGGGTTTCCTTTTTTCATTTTTCTTTGGAAAATCTTATGGATTTTACTGCAACTTTATCATCGGTGCATGAAAAAGAGGAAGTTGACCTATGATTCGGAGGTTTGTTCTCATTCCCACCAGCGAGAATATTTCCATGTTCTTGAGGTTTCAAACTTTGCATGACAGGTGTACAATCCTGATTGAAAACAAAGATCTTAATCATCATGGTGGCAATGAATGACTCACAGATGTAAAGGCTCAAAATTAGTCATAAAGGAACTGATAAATACATGAAACACCTCATCTTTTGTGCCATGACATGAAAACCCACTCTAATAGCATATGTTATTGAAAAGGTATAATGCATTGATATGTTTTATGATCAACATGAAGACTTTGATATACTTTCTCAAGAATAAGTCTAAAATGTTCAATAAATTTATGGAGTTTAAATTAGTGGTGGAATTTTTTTTTTTAATATTCCTCAAGGTAGTTGGATCCCATAAAGCTAGTGAATTTAGTTATAATGAATTTTTATTTTTTTGCAAAGATAATGGGATTAAGAAGTAGTTCACAACAAAGTTCACACCACAATATAATGGTATCGTGGAGATAAAGAAAAAAACCATATTTAAAATGGAAAGGAGTGTGCAAAAGGTCAAAAATTTGTATAGTGACTTTTGGAAAGATGTAGTGGTATGTAGAATATAAATTTTGAACAAAAACCCTACAAAGAGTGTTGATGAAAAAAATCCACAAGAAGCATGGAATGGAAAGAAACATTGTTTGTCCCATCTTTGAATATTTGGTTGTGTCAAATATGGTTTAGTTCCATTTGAATTAAGAATAAAATTGGATGATGAAAGGAGTAAATGAATCATTATTCCTTATAGTAAGAAATTAAAAGCTTGCAGATTGTATAACCCCATTTCAAACAAAGTGATTACCAAAAAGGATGTCATATTCAAGGAGGAAGAAGTTTTGGATGGTATTGTTGATAGTATTGTCACAAGTAAAGCACTAATACTTAATAATAAAGAAGAAAAAGAAGAACAAGACGGTCAATCAAATCAAGAAAGACTAAGCACTCTACCAAAAAATGTTGCGCAAGGTCAATTATAAATTCATAGAGATAAACCTACTTTGAATGCCATTAATGAGTCAAATCATACACTTTCCTTATAAAAAGGTAAGAAAACAAGAATTTTGAAAGAGATATATGATTAAGATTAAAAAAAAAATTGTTTCAATTTTTATGTATTCTGTCATGATCATGTGTATTTCAAAGAATTAATTAAGCAGGAGAATTGGATCAAAACTATGGATGAATAAATTTCTTTAACAGAGAAATAAAATATAGGACCTAGAGTATCTACCTGAAGGTAAGGATTGTATTGTTGTTAAATGAATTTACTAAATAAAATTTAATACAAAAGGTGAAATTGACAAACATAATACTAGATTTGTAGAAAAAGGTTTTGCACAATAGTATGGGATAGATATAATATAATATTTTCTCTATTTGCTAGACTTGACATATTTAAAATTGTTTTTAGCAATAGTTGAATAAAATAATTGGAAAATTTCTCAAATGGATGCAAAATTATCTTTCTTAAATGGTTTTCTTTAAGAAGAAGTTTATGTTCAACAACCACTTGATTATGAGGTATGTGAACATCAAAATAAAGTGTATAAATTGAAAAAAGTATTCAATGATTTGAAACAAACATCCAAGGCTTGGTATAGTCGAATTGATTCATATTTGATTTTTTATGGATTCAATAAAATAAGTAGTGAACCCACATTATATATAAAAACCAATCAACAAAACTAATTTTTAATTGTTTTCCTATAAGGTAATGACTTAATTTTCACTAGTAGTTTGTTTGTAGACATCTTCATAACAATAATGATGAAATAATTTAAAATAAATGGTTTGGGTTGATGAAACACTTATTAGGCATTGAAGTTGTTCAATCTAATGAAGGAAATTTTAATTTATTTTCTAAGTTTTCCAATGATGTATTTAGAAATTTAGAATGATAAATTTAAACCAACATCGACAACAATTGCAACAAGAAAAAAACTTAGAAAAGAAGAAAAGGGATCAAATGTCAATCCAACTTCATCGAAAAGACTTGTTGGAAGCCTAGTGTATCTCAGAGCTACAAGGCTAAATATAATGTATGGTGTTAGCCCGATTTCAAATTTTATGCACTCACCTCAAGATTCTCATTGACAAATTGGGAAAAGGATAATAGAATATGTTGCAAAAATAAGTGGATATGGAATTTTATATGACAAAACTAATGAATTTGATTTCAATGGTTATATTGACAGTGATTTTGGAAGTAATTTTGATGGAAGAGTACTCCTAAACATTTTTTTCATGGTGGCATAGGTGAAATCTCACGGTAATCAAAGCAAGCCATAGTGAAACTCTCATTAGTGTGTAACAACCACATTAATAGCATGCAAAGTAGTTTGGATGAGGAGACTATTGATGGATCTCTTGCAAGCATAGAAGGATCCAACACCATTCTTTAGTGACAACAAATCAATGATTGGATTATCAAAGAATTGTGTTTTTTTCACAAAAAGAGCAAGCACATTGATACAAAATGATGCAACCCAGTTTAAACCATAAACCAATATCATAAAGAATACATGAAAATACAGATGATTTCAAAAATCATAATTCTTCATTATTCATCCAGTTATCTCCTATCCCTTACAATAACATAAAAACACTAATTTAACCAAATTTGAAATTATCATTTTTGGCAGATTTTCACAAAATTCATTTTTGTCATTTTTTGTAATTTTGAAAACAACTCCTAAAAAATTGATTTTTCCCCTAAAGCTGACCTAAACTAAAATAAGAAGAATTGCCAACTAATCTTGGAAATTATAAACATGATTTTGAAGTTATTGAAAAACACAACTTTCTAAAAACTCAAAAAAAGTACTAAAAACCAATTTTGGAGCCCCAAACAAACATTCTAGCTCCCAAACAAGTGTCAAAATGGCATCTCATGTAAAATTTCAGCCAAAACAGACAACCTAGTCAAAAGTTATGACTATCGAGAGCCCCTCCATCACAAGATAGTTCATTAGAAAATTAGTCACCAGTACACAAATCTATCTTGAATTTTGCAGATTAAGAAATCAGTTAGTAGATATTTTTACAAAAGCATTGCCTAGAGAGAATTGTAAGTATTTAAGACCAAATACAGATATAATAAATGTGAAAATTGTTAGAATAATGTTCTGATTAAACATACAATTGAAACCAAACTACATTACATTGTAACCAATGAATTTGTTTCCTAAAATTCAATCACTCTCTCTGCTATATCCTTAATTTATTTTCCACGTTTCTAATTCATTTTGTTTTGAACCTAGTCGTGTGAAATCCTCTATAAGAGGTGACCGCAAAAAAACAGACATAAATTCTATAGCCGGCAATTGAAAATAACAAGTAGCGGCCTATTATTTCACGTGGATAAGACACAATTGTAATTCACCCTCAATTTCTCTGGTCCACATTGATACTTAGTGATGCAATCACCATCAAAGTATTAAAAAAGTCTAAATTATGGCAACATGTCCTTCCCCCGTGTGATTGTACTGTTAAATGTCTATAAGCTAAGACATAATTGGGAAAACATGGTTTCCAACGTGATTTCGTCATTTTAGGGTTTTCCTATTCAAACATGTGCTGTTTTTCCCTCAACAACTTTTTCATCTTGGCTATATATATACCACCACCCAAGCAGTCTTACATGCTAAGATTTACTTGTAAGCTTTCAGTATTGAAAGACTGATTTCTGTCAATATGTCGGTAATCTCAAAATGTTCCTCAGCAAGGTTTATGGTACTTATGTTTTCATTCATTGTCTCATTTGGTTCTCTCGCGTGGGCAGACTTTATTAGCCACAGATTCGTTGTAAGTAGAATTTAATATGCTTGTGTGTTTTCCTAAACAGAAAATTACTATGCGTAGATATCTGCTCAGTTTGATCTTTCATCCAAGTGCCATAACGTAAAAGTAAAGCTCGGGGGGCAGATTTTTTTGTTATTATTGAGTCTTTGATTGATGTGTCAGCTTAACTTTTTTGTGGGTTTAAACGGTAGTTAATAATATGATAGATAGGTTTAGATCAACTGGTTTGCTTAGAGAATCTGAGGCAGAGCTGTTACACAAATATAGTCCCAGCAGTAATTTTATATGAGAGTTATAACAAAGAAACTTCTTGATATATACAGATTCAAAACACAAATATTACTCGGCTATGTGAGAATCATACCATAGTCACTGTGAATGGACAGTTTCCGGGTCCAACCGTGTATGCTCGAAATGGGGACACACTTAATATTACAGTTATTAACAGAGCACAGTACAATGCTACCATCCACTGGTAAGTCTAGCTCTTGTAGATGGAAATAGCTATCCAGTCTTTATATATATCAAAATATTCATTATATTGTGTCACGAACATTATGTCTTGCTGTATCTGTGTATCGTGGGAGCTGGACAGGCATTTTCCTTATAGACCCCCAATTTCATTGATGATTGAAGACCCATTAACAATAATTTGTTTTTTCAGGCATGGAATAAGACAGATTCGTACAGGGTGGGCTGATGGACCTGGGTACATTACACAGTGCCCCATCCAACCAGGGGGAAAATTTACGTACACATTCACCATTATTGATCAGGAAGGAACATTGTGGTGGCATGGCCATGTGTCATGGCTCCGTGCAACAGTTCATGGAGCAATAGTCATCCTTCCAAAGAGGGGCAGCTCTTACCCTTTTACCCACCCACATGCTGAGTTTCCTATAGTGCTAGGTAATGGAAAGTAATAAGATATAATAATATTTATTAATCTAAATTTTCTTAAAGAAGTTTTTTTATTTTTTTTATTTTTATGAATAGAAGTTTTTGCTATTAATAATATAAAAGTACAGTATTCACTTATTTCTTCTCAATATTAAATTCTAATTGTAGCTGAATCTTATATTCATTTCAACATAATTTCATGAGCCAATTACTTAAATTAAGACATGAGAAGTATTACTCAGCTTTTTATTTTTATCATGAGCCAATTATTTAGTACATAATTTACATAATTCTTACAATGTAATGGTATTTTAAAATTTTCATTTATATACATAGTCCAAATGCTAGCCTTATAAAGCATCCATAAACAATGTTTTGCATACATGAAAAAATTATTAGGAGATGAAATTGATTGGTGCGTTAAAAGTAACATCATCACTTCAAAATCATAGTGTCTGTCAATTCTAAACACAATTGATTACTTGTTTCTATATGTAATTGACCAGAAAAAAAATATTGTGATTTGACATCTTTAAGATTTTTTAAATGTTGCCAGTCCTTCATAACTTGGACAAAATAGAATCCAATGAGCTAGACAACAAGATTTGCAATCAACAATATTAGGTCCATGAGCTAAAAGATAGATCACATAGATTCCAATGAATTAGAGAGCAAGAGTTTACAATTAGTAAGATTAGATCCATGAGGTAAAATAATAGATCTACACTAGTCAAATCAACCTAAATCCACAAATTTTATCCAATAATAATAACAATCTAATTTAAGATTTTAAATAGCAAGAATACCTAATCTTCCTATTTTTCTATACCAAACAAATATAAATCTATATATTATTAAAATTATTAATATCCTTCATTCTCAAAACACACATTATTGTCTTACAATATTTAATAATATAGTACGATCAGTTCCATAGATAGTAGAATAAAATAGAGATTAATTTACCATAGATCATATGCATTTCAAATTTCAGTATTGTGTTAGAGTTATTATATACTTAGATTTTTTCATTTTATTCTTATAAGATTACTGAGTAAAATATCTTTATATATTTTTATTTATAAAAATTAAAAATTAAAAATAATTAATCAGTTAAAATCCGTACAACCCTTCCAAAATAACCTCTCATGTCTTCTAAAATCACCTCTTCTAATATCCAAAAACACTGTTAACTCCAATCTCCAAATTCTACATCATTTGCTCAAAAACACCATTTCGGCAAACAATCTACTATATCTGTATAGTATGAATGATTTTCAATAAGGAATGTACTTACTGCTTATGATTCATAGTTTTCTACCTTTTTGACTTTTCCTTTGTGCATTACTGGATTGTCATTGTATTTCCTAGTGGCTCTAACTGCTTCAAAAACAATAAAATTAAACAGGTGAGTGGTGGAACAGCAATCCCATGGAAATCGAGGAGGAAATAAAAAAGAGTGGAGGTGCACCGAGCGTTTCAGACGCTTTCACTATAAATGCACAGCCTGGAGACCTCTATAACTGCTCAAAATCAGGTACCTAACAGTTATCTTTTGGATTCAATTGGGTACAACTATTCTATTCTAAGTAGATGGGTAACTCATTAGTAAGATTCAATGGATAAAATATGAATCTCTATCGATTTAAATTCAGAAACCTGTATTTGATTTTATTTTTACTAGGTGAGAGGTTCTAGTAGTTGATTTAATATCTAAATATTTTTGACAATATCATATTAATAATTGTAATTTTAAAGTTAATCAGTGTTGATCTGATAATTATCTATATTTGAATGAAATGTATTTCTTAAATCTAAAATAAAACAAATCATGTGATGCTATATTAGTTTTACTTTTCTTTTGAGATTTTTTAAATACTTGACAAAAATATACTAATGTGACATTATATTTGATATTGTAACTTTCCAACTTTAATTACTTACTAATCCAAATAAAAAGGCTACAATGATCTTTATTGAAATTTTCTGTATACAGGAACAACAAATTTCTTTGTCGAGCAAGGAAAAACCTACCTTCTTCGTATCGTCAATGCTGCAGTCAATAATCACCTCTTTTTCAAGATCGCGTCACACAATCTGACAGTGGTAGCCGTGGATGCCTCCTACACAAAGCCATATACAACAGACATTCTCATGCTAACATCTGGTCAGACTACAGACGTTCTTCTTACAGCCAATCAATCACCTGCCAAATACTATATGGCCGCTAAATTATACACTACTCAAGATGAAGCAAATACCGATAACACTACAACAACCGCCATTTTAAGCTACAAAGGGTCTGATTCATCTGCCACTCCAATCCTTCCAGACCTTCCAATATATAATGATACTGACACAGTGACCAACTTTACCCAAGCCTTGAGAAGCCTGAATTCAAAGGAACATCCGGTGGACGTTCCCCAAAACATTAGTGACAGTAGCATCATAACCGTAGGACTCGGTTTACTTCCTTGTGAAACCGGCGGAAATTGTAGCGGTCCTGGCAATAACAGAGTGGCTGCCAGCATGAATAACATATCTTTTGAGCTTCCAAATGTCGCCATTCTCCAAGCTTATTACTTTAACATATCAGATGTCTATACCACTGACTTTCCTTCCTTTCCACCCCTTGAGTTTAATTATACCGGCGATGTGGACTCATCTTTGTTTGCTCCGATTTCTGGCACAAGAGTGAAAGTGATTGAATATAATGCCACGGTTCAAATGGTGTTCCAGGGAACCAATATCTTTGTAGCAGACAACCATCCAATGCATATTCATGGGTATGACTTTTATGTGGTAGGAGAGGGCTTTGGTAATTATGTTGAAGCTAATCAGACCTCTTTCAATCTGGTCGATCCACCTCAACGGAATACCGTAGGGGTTCCTGTCAATGGATGGACTGCTGTGAGATTCAAAGCTAATAATCCAGGTAATAAACAGAGTTACAATTCTCTCATTATTGTAGATGTGAAATATGGCTTGGAATTGAAGGTTAGGAAAATACGTATGTAATGAATGATTGTTTGATTTGTGCAGGTGTTTGGTTCATACATTGTCACTTTGATGATCATGTAACATGGGGGTTGCAAATGGTGTTTATAGTGAAGAACGGTCCCACTGAGTCTGAAAGTTTGGAGCCTCCTCCCAGTGACCTCCTGCAATGCTAGAGCACACCATAGTATCAAAAATTTAGATTTTGTGGTGTTCACCATAATGTAATGTGGATTTCCTTTAGAAACGATGTGTTAAGGACACGCTGCATTGTTTTCTCTGTAAAGCCAGGGTGAATAAGTCCATCCTTAGGATTAAGTTTTTGGTATTAAAGAGAAGGGTGAAGCTTATTTTTATTCTTATGTTTAATTGAATTCTAATATTAAAAATGAAGAATTTGGTTTTTAGGTTAATAAATTAGTGTATTTATCTTTAAGAAAAGATAGGTATATTTAGAGATATTGTAATTGATGTAATTTTAAACCAGATGTAATCTTAAATCAAATTTATTCATTTAAATATTGTTTAAATAAATGTTCAAAAGAAAGGAAGACTAAAGACATTGATCGTGTGTATCCTAAACAAATATTTTTTACCCAAATACATGCAAATATGAAGGATGAAAACTCTAATTAAACACAAAACTTTATGAAATTTCTTAACTCTTAATGAGATATTAGTCTAATCAAACCCAAAGTATGATCATAAATTGACAAAGATCCTAATCAACCCAAAAGTTTACCCTCATCAAACCAAACACTTATTAAACTTAGTTCTGATTGACACACTAAATCCTAACCCTAATCATGTAACTTATTGTTAACCCTAATTGAACTATAAATTTTACTATATTATAATTTAAAATAATTCTTACTAAATCCTAACATTGATAATCTTTTGAGATATAGGCAAACCAAAGAGCTAAGACAAAAGACTTAAACCAGAAGAGCTGCTGGAGCTGGACAAAAAAATAGTCATTATACTTACAATATGATATAGAATGTGTTATCAAAAACAAGGCACATGATCTATTAAGATTTATATCATGACTCTTAATGATTAAACTTTTAAAAACAACTAGTTTTAAAATTTGACTCTTAAAAATCAAGAAAGTAATAGTTTAAAAAAGTTTTAAGAATTCCTTCTTGTTATATCCATTGCATAACACCTATGAAACAGGTCATGTGCCTTCTCTACTAACCTTTTCTCATAATGGGGGTGCCCAGCAAACACGTGGCACTATTCAATATTGTTTCTTTAACTGAGAATTTAGAATCCATGTCTTCGTTTGGAGGTATCATAAATTGTTGTTTTTTTTTCAATTTATGACTTTAATATGCATTTATAATTAGGTGTGAACATAATACTACTCGGCTTGTGCCTGTAAAAATCTACATAGATTTGCAATGAATTACATTTAGAGATTGAATTTTAAAATTTAAAGATCACTTTGCTCTGCGAATGCATGTTGCATGAATGCAAAAAAACAATTGTACTCATTGTGTCGGAGCATTTCACATAATCTGATCTAAATTTTTATTTGCAAGTGCACTCTAACAATAAATAAATATCATAAAGAAAAGACAATAATTTATATCTTCCGCAATAGGCATGTTGACTGCTTTCCTTTTCCCTTTTCCTTGATTAAAATGTACAATAATTTGAAAGACAATTTTAACATTTATTCACTTAGAGTTCCTAGTTTTTTGGCCAGAGATAAATGTTCTGCACTCAATTGGACTCCAATATGATTTTAAACTCAATTGGCTGTGAAAGAATTGGAGGCAAGAGCAAGCGCCCATTTTTCACTGATAGTTATAATTTTGACCTTTGTGAGAAGCATATTATACTGAACATTGCTAAAGAAGAGTCTCATTTGATATAATGAAATTGTATTGTTTAGCTATGTTGTCTAGATTCATGACAACTTGGATAGGTATTCAAATTTCAAATTTGAGTGAAAAATATAGTGCATTCTTTTGTTCTAATTCAACTTTCTCATTTAAATTGTATCTTTTAATTGAATTTGTTTTGTATTTTGGATATTTTTACTCATTATCTTATGGACTATATATATAGTGTCACAATGTTTGTCATTTGAGTAGGCTTAACTTGGAGTAAAATGATTTGAATAATGTATTTGTTTAATATGTAACATCAAACAACAATGCTATGCATATAACAAAACCTCATCCAAATCATTTTGAAAGTAAGATAATTAGTGTGTGAATCTTTAAAACATTTTATAATTGCAATTCTAGTACATGAACAACTATTAGCAAATCTTTGTATGACTAAGTTCATATGTAGACAAAAAAATGTCTTTTTAAGAAATGTTAATGTATTGTTCTTTATTAAAGTTGTGCATTATTAAAAAATAGTTGACAAAACAAAGATTTATTACAATTTTTCTACCTGTATAATGGCTTGTTCTATAAAATTTTCATGCTAATTACTTTATTGTTCAAATGACTTTAAATTTGTTTTTGCATTTAGATTTTCCACAAGTTTTCATACAGATTGTGTCACTGCCCTCTTCTTGTTATACCTTACAACTTGTTCATAATATGGAATTACACTGGTATTCAAATTTATAAATTTATATCTAAACTAAATAAATTATTGTGCAATAGCTCAATCAAAAGTACTAGTTTTTTTATTTTGTTTTTGTGGAAGTGACCAGCCACTAATATATATTAATTATAAACAAGTGCCACATAGTGGCCAAGTACTTGCCTTTAGTAATTAATTTTAAATTTAATTTTTAATATAAACTTAATCTTAATTTTAATAAATTTATTATAATATATAAAATATTTTAATTAATTATATAATTATAATATTTTATATAATAATAATTGTAGTAATAAATAATTTTTTTAATTATAATTATATAGATAATTATTGATTGCAAATTATAATTAATTTAAACCTTAATCTTAATTTTATTTGTAAATATAACAATAGTGCTAATTTTATTACATATGATTAATATTATTGTATATATAATATGAGCAATAGTATCAAATAGTTTTAATAGTTTTAATAATACATTATGAACTTTTAATAATGTCAAAATGAATTAAAAAAGCTAACCAATTATAATAACTTACTCCATATTAGGAATATTGTAGCATACTAATTCAATAAATAAATAATTTATTCAATATTTTGAAATAAATTATAAAAATATACAAATTACAAAATTTAATCAACTTATTTTAATATTTGATTCTCACTGATTTATTGCATCCATTAAATGAAATAAGTGGAAGGACAATAAATAACAAACGTGGTAAATTTTAATTGATTCACTCGTGTAATAAGACTTCAAATGCATTCATCCAATGAGATAATCAAAAATTAATTTCTAGATATTATAAAGTTAAATAATTTGCATCTATATTTTACAAATGAAAAAGCTTATAATGAAATATAAAAAATAATTATTTTCATTGGTGTAAAATAGTTCATTTAATCACTAGTTAATATCAAAAACTCAAAAACGGATACAATAGTACTTAGCCTACCGGCAAGTACTAATAACTGGTTCAAGAGCTCAAAAGGAAAAGAACTAGAAAGAAAACCCTCTAACCTTACTCGAATAAAATAAAGATAGAAGAAATATAGCTAAAAAAACTAAAATCTATAATTCTACCCCTACCCATCTTCATTGAAACTCCATCGTAATGATTACATTTCTATTTGTATGCCTTATAACATCATACACACTTAGAAACCTATACATTGTACAACCAAAAATACTAATGGTTTTTCTTTCATCAATACTAATGCATTTTTATTGTATATACTGCAGCAAAATCATGCCTGAGAACAATATCAGTAGCTTTTCCAATCATAACACCAAAAAGCTTATGAAGTTATAATTTGCATGCTTGGAGACTACACTCCTGATCAACACAACAATCCTCGTGACGGTAAAATTTATGAATTTTTCTTCACTTGTCTTTTACAAACAGTCACATTCCTTGATTTTGTATACATGGTTGGCAACAAAATTGGTTCAAACTAATGCTAGATATCAATAACTCCAGCTATAGGAACAATCAATGTTGCAGTCATTTCTGGCATTTTAGGAAGATTTCTTAACAGTAAAACAAAGAGAAAAGTCAAGATCAAATCAAACATGCATGGATCGTTTTCAAGTCGTGTGTCATAAATGGTGATTTTGGAACAATGAACATCTTCTTTATTAATCACGAGGACCTCTTTACTCACATCGAGGATAATATGATATGTGACTTTGGGCTTGTAACTATTGTAGACATATTCAACCCAAGGAATTTTATATCACTTTGGAAACAGTATCTATGTATATCACTTTATGAATTTGAATAATTATTATGAGGATAGTTCTTTGGACAATAAAATTAATGTGTTTAAATTTTCATAGTTTTATATTCTAAACAAATTATAAAGCTCTCTTCATAGCCATTGTTATGAAATTAAAATCAATGTATAGCTACTGAGAATTGCATATTGTTTTTTAGTGATAGTGAAAGCAAAACATTTACACTGGTTTGACAAGTCAGATACTATAGAACAAAGTGACTTCACTACTAGGCTGAAACATTTGTCTAAAGATTAATTCATAAAAGAAAAAATTGTGATTACATAAAAACTAAATATTTGAACATACATGGTCAGGCTATTTCAATAGCAATGCATAAGCATTCATGAACAAGAGAATAATATGATCTAGATTTTAAATAAATAATGACAAAGTATTTGTTTTCTATATAGTTGTAGTTTTATTTTATAAATTGGTATCCAAAATGCTTAAACCTTATAATCATGGTGCTCTATTCTATAATAGTCTATTTGTCAAGAGACCTTTTTATCTTTAAAGTTTATTCAATGTTGAAAATCTTTATTTTGAATTTGAACTATTTTGAAATGTGATTAGTTCTTTTCCTTCAAATGCTTACATATTGCACTAACTAAATATTATCTTCTACATCGCACAAGAGATAAAAATAAAGAGATTAGTTATGAAACTTGCACATATTATACACATGATGTTGACAACCATAATCAGATACAGATACTTATCAAAGTATCTTCTTGTCATTTATTTGCATCTCTGCATAGTTATTGTTCAATATTACTTTTTGATATTCATTGAATCGAATTTTTCATGCCAAAAGCAATGTAGTGTAATTAGATCTTCAATAATATCCCTATTGATGTTGTTGGACTATAATTTTATTCTTATATAATTCTAGTTAACTAGAGATCAAATGTTAGGTCAAATTTAATAGGACTCATTGAAGCAAAAAATCTAAAGTGAATAGTAGTTAAGGTAAAGGTAGATGAGCATGATATCACAGTGGTTCCCTTCCAATGGTGGCTTCTTTTAAGTGGTGAGAATATGATAGTATTCTTTGATAAACTTTAAAGGGGTACAGTAATCTCTAAGTGTGAATTGTCATCCTCTCTGTTCGGATTCTCCTAAATTTAACTTAAAAGAGAGAACATGGAAATATTGTAGATTTTAAGGTAGGAATAAGGAAACCATACTTAGGTCCATAAATTATCTCAAGTTTGATTTTTTTTTCTATTTTTTATTCTTCCAACTATTTTGCAATGTCTTCAACACATTAACAACCTTGCAACATAAATCTTCTTTCTCTCAATTTTTAGTAGTTGGACACACCTTTTATTCTTATTTAATTCTAATGAAATAGATCTCAAATGCTTGTTTAGACTTAATAAGACCCATATGAGGATAATTTTTAAAGTATTTATAGTAGTTAAAGCTAAAGGTGGATGAGTGTGATATCACAAGAATTCTCTTCAAATTGTTAAAAAAATTGTAGTCTTATTTGAAAACTTTAAAAGGGTAACGTAATCTCTAAGTTTGAATTTCTAGTTCATGTTTATTTGGATTTTCCTGAATTTGACATAATAGAGAGAAAATATAAATGTTGTATATTTTAAGGAAGAAATGAGGAAACCATATGTGTGTTGGCAAGTGAGTAGTACATGATCCTGTATATGTTGTCATTGTTGGCAACACATATTTATGTGATGATTCGCTTGAGTTTTGGCTTTGTCTAGATAGAGTTACATGTTTTTGAAGTTTTGTGAGCACATTATGCAGTGAAAATAGGGCACCTGATTAGACACGATGATTGGGATAATAATAGAAGTTATTTTTGCAATATGTTTAGTGATTTATGACACTTCCTCACCTATCCTAGTGTGTGAATGATTGCATGATACCCTTTTTCTCTGAATAAAGTGTAAAGATGCATTTTGTGAGGAATTACTAAGCCAACATGGAAATAAAGTTGATCGAGGATTTATATGTGAAGGTTTTGAGTTGTGAAACAATAAATTTAAGATACAATAAACCTGTGATGACTGAGTAAAGTGGAGATTCTATTATTTCTATTGCGAGATTCAACTCAAACTAATTTAGCATAACAGATGTTGTTAGAATTATTTTTTATAGAACTCTATTTGTAATACTAGATAGTGATTCCTTTGTATGAGAAATGAACTCCATTTTGTATTCACCCCTAACATGGTTATGGACTCCTAATAGGGTTTTTCCTCTAACAATGACATGTCCTAATGTAATATTCTACTTCTGATAGGGCAAGGTCTCCTAACAGGGACGCAATACTTTTAGTGCATCATTTGTGGGTACTATCCCCACTGGGGTTTTCCCTTGGCCAAGGTTTCCTCAAAAAAAAATTGAGGTGTTATGAGTTATTTATTTTATGTGTACATGTTCTTCTTATTGTAGTTATTGCATGGTTAAGTTTGAATTGGTTTATAAAGAAGAAAAGTGTTGTAATATTGATTTCCCCCTCTCTCATTATTGCTAGATCCTAATGATTGGTATCAAAGCACGAGGCTCTTTGGAATAAATCCTAATAGTTTGAGGGAAATCCTAATGGATTCAACCAGTTTGGAAGGAAAATTAAGGTAGCACTTGAGGACTTGGACAAGGTTAATGCTAATATTGTGAAATTAAAAATTCAAACTAAGAAGAGTTGAAGAAGTCACATCAAGAAGCTAAAAGAAAAGCTTGAATTCTCAAGGAAAAAAAAGCAAGAACTTGTGGAAAAGACACAGAAGAAACTTTAAAAGGATACATTAGATTTGACTGAAAAAATTAATCAGGAAAAGGAGGCATTGAAACATGAATGTGAAGTTACTACTCTACATATCTCTAAGGAAATCTAACAAGAAAGAGAAGAAAAGAGAAAACTTGAAGAGGCCCTAAAGAGTGAAATTGTACAAATGGGAAGAATACGGCTAGAAATCAATGATGTCAAAGCCAAGTATGAAGACATAGAGAGATGAAATATCATCATTAAGGGAGAACTTGCTGAAGCAAATAATCACATTAAGAAACTTCATGCGAGCAGTGACAAAATTGATGAATAGCTAGAGAAACAAAAACCTAAAGGTGAAAAGATAGGATTTGGCTTCAATGAAGCTGAATGTTCCAAATATCAGGAGAAGAAACCAGAAGGCATGACAAAAGGACACCTAATTAGGAAGAAGAACTTAATTATAATGAGAAACCTAGAGAGAAGATCAAACCCTTCAGAGGGAGATGCTTTGAATGTAACAAATTTTGTCACATGAAGAAAGATAGTAAAAGTAAGATTGTTCCTAAACCTTTTTCTAGTTATTGCTTTAATTGTTGGGCATGGGGACATAGAATAAATGAATGTAGAAAACCAAATGAAAGATGGAAGAAACAAGATTATGTTAAATAACCTACTACATCCAATAAGATCATTTGTCACAAATACAATAATCTTGGGCACATAGAAAGGAACTATAAGTTGCAAGTTAGACAAGAATAGATTCAGCCTAGAAGACCACCTATTGCTTGTTTCAAGTGAAACAATGAAGGACACTTAACCAAGTACTATAGATATAATGGACCAGTTGGTAACAAATGACCACCTATAGCAATAAAGAAGAACATTGGTGATACTGGCAAGAGCTTAGTAGAGTATAAGGATGATTTTGATTATATTTTTAGAAAATAAGGAAGAAAAGATAATAGAAAACTATGGAAAGAAAAGAACCAAAGTGAGTCAAATGATCAAGGAAAGTCAGTAGATGTTATTGGATCTTTTCCTAATGCTAATGTCTCTATTTCAACCTAAATATTCAAGCATGGCCTTAGGGGGAGCATTGAAAGAATTCACCAATTAATAATCCAGCTCCTAATATGAATATTTAGAGTCTATGAAGTTGTGTGTAGTTACTATTACCCAAATTTTCTTGTTTCATGCAAATTTGGCTAATTCTATCCCAAGGTCTGCATTTTTGCCCTGCCAAGCACCCCTAAAAATTTCATGGTTTTCTGCCTTGTCTTCTGGTCTCTGTAATTCTTTAAAGTCCCTGGTCTGCAGGTCTAAATTTTGAAAATCTAGCCCTTATACCCAAAATACCCTATAAACCCTAGGCCAAATTCTATTTTGCAATTACCTTTTTGGGCAACTTAAAGTTCCCATTTGAGCATGTGCACTTTAATTCCTTCATTTGCCAGTTCTCTTATTCCCCCGGTGATTACCTTTTCCATTCAGTGAACTGGTGAATGTACTGATTCTCTTAATCACTCAATGTAACTCTGGGTTAGACCTTTGGTTCGGCGATTCAGCAAATGCCTTATTCACATATTCTCCAGACTTAACTAAGGTTAAGTGTTTCATTAAGCGACTCGGTGATTTCCTTCGATCGCGTAATCGCTAAATCCTTCCGGAGTTAAGTGTTTTGTTAAGTGGGTCCACTGCCATGTCGTCCGACGTGTTCGATTCTAATTGGTCAAAGGATGGTGATTTGGAAGTTGTTAGAGAAGGCCCAGCATGATGTCTTCTCTTTTAATCCAACGGCTGGCACATGATCTCATGGGTTGTGTCAGAGCCATCAGATTATGCGTCGACCGTCGATTTCACTTTATTGTCAGGGCTTTGTCAGGTGGGTCCTCATGTTATGACGTGTTTTCTTTTCATTGGCCAACGGAGCAATGACTGGGATGTGTCGGTGGGACCGTGTCAGAGAATCTACAAAGATGTCAGTAGAATGAAGATCTACGACTAGTGCATGATCGGAAGGAATCTTTTAAGCCTTTGTGATTATACGCCCGCCGTTGGATTTGCCAAGTGTTCAGCTTTGTCAGGTGGGTCTGATGCCAGGTCAGCGTGACATGCCAATTTTTCATTGGTTGAGATATAAAGACATGTCAGGTGGGTCCAGTACTGTGTGTTTCTGACATGCATACTTTTGATTGGTTGTCGTGTGATGACGAAGACTTACAGCTAGACCTGATGTGTTAGTGGGGTCCCAGTTCTAAAAGGATCAATGGTTGGTGCATGATTGGAAGGAATATTCAGAGCCTATGCGATCATGCACCCACCGTTAGATGCGAATCATTTTTGAGTGGGTCTTTTGTCAGAATTTGTCGAGGTGTCTACCGATGAAGCAGTTGAGAGTGAATAAAAGATTGACATGTGTCAGAATGGGCCTAGGGTAAGAAGGTATTCCGCAAATCAGGGACTAAAGGGTTATTTCCTCTTCGCCAAACTTAACCAGGGTCAGTTAAAGGTTCAAGCGATTCAGTGAATAAAGGAAAATTAGAGCCCGAGGTAAATGTCGAGTTAAGTCTGCAGTCAAAAAGTGGTGCCGGGAAAAAAGGAAGATCTGATGGTCGTGTTTTAAGGTTAGATCAAAGTTTGAATGTTAGTCATTGATGGATAAAAGTATGGTGCCACCTGTGACCGTTAATATATTTAAATTCAAATATCTCAGAATATCAGATTTTAACAGTTATGGCAAGACCAAGTTGCAGGAAGGTAGATGGATCATGGCGGCTCGATATATGCAGACAGTTGGTGATGGGAATTGCATTCAAAGCACATATCTGATCGGCTAACATATTTTCAAGTCACATTTATGGCCAAAATTGATAGAATTAGGGTTTTATTATTGTATGAAAATTTGTGTAACCCTAATTAGATATTTTTGCTCCTGCCTACATGCAATAGGAGATGTATATATTTTTTTTTTTTAGAGCTTTAGGGCTCAGATTTGGACAATTGTAAAAATAATTTTACCCCTTTCTTAAGAGTCATCTGCGGTATTCTTTCTACCCTCTCGCTTCTACAGTTGTAAATTCCCATTGATTATTCAGATATTGTAAGGTATTTTGTGACATTCTTCATGTCCCTATGCTTCTTGTCTGAATTGTCTCTTAATGAATTCAGCATTTATATGTTTTTTTAGTGATATCTTAGGGTTCTTGATCCTTCTTTCTTTCTGCAATTCATGTGTATTCTTGTGGATGATTTGATGTGAATTCTTTTGTTGGTATACTACAACCCCCTAACAATCTTGTCTCATTCCTATACCTAGTTACAGAGGTGAATGTTTGTTTGCAGGTCATAGATTGTTATCTAATCATAAGAGTGTTATTGTTTGTGAAAGAATCTCTCTCTTTCCCTGAATACCCTCTTTTATTTGCAGACCCTTCTATGAAATACTTATGCAAGCCTATTTAGTGATTTGTGATCCCCTAGACCTAAGTTTATTCATTGAACCCATCTTTTATACTGCAATTCATACCATCATTTCGGTGTATGACCTAGTAGGTAGTTTGCTTTCAAGTCTTTTCCCTTTCAAGAATTCCTTCTATCCCTTTTCCCCTCAAGAATTTACTTTCATGTCTAGAAGCAAATTAAGGTGATTATCCAAGAGGAACCAACCTAGAACTTGGAGGTCTCATCTCAGTTAGCATAGGTCCCACAACCTGGAGATGATTCCCATGTTATACTAAGTTATCAAGACCAAGAGAGCTTGAAACAAGGGTGAAAACTTAGTGTATAATAGTTACATGGTTGTATGTTGATGATATATCTAAAATTGCAAGGTCTAAAAGTTATTTTAGATAGATCGCCCATTGTTGTATGGGCGAATAATTTTAAAACAACTTTTTTGGATATACTTCCTAAAGGTGTCTTTTTGAAACTATTTAAGGGCATACTTAATCATTTTTTACTACCACTCAAGAAACATTGAAGAAGCAGGATGAGATATTTGAGTTTGGGAAAATTTTAGTATTCATATGATCTGCAACCCTAGGTTGTCAATGAAGATATTTAGATCTATCTATGATCTTGATTTTTCATTTTAACAGTGTGAATCATGGATGTACCTCAAATATTAAACATAAAGTAAAGAATTGGGTATAAATTCAAGAAATATCTATTTAAGTCAATGGAAGATGACCCAAAGGGTGTGTTTTCATAAACCCAACACGTATTTTTGCATGTAGAATATATAAGGGTTTGTATACATTGAAAATATGAATCAATTTGTGACATAGAGATGCACGGTGATTTTTCAAACATGTTAGATGAGGATGGAAAACTAAAGTCTTCATTTGCGAGACTGGAAAGCCTAAAAAATTTACCTTATATTGAGTTGTATGAGTTTGGTGATCCTGAATGGATGAATATTATTCTTAGAAGATCCATGATTATTTGTTTCGTATTTTTTAAGAACCAATCAAGATATTGAATACCCAATTCACTTCTAGTCACTAGTTTAGAGAATGTGGGAAAGATTCATGTGGTTGTGAAGAACATTAAAAAAAAAGTTGAGACCTTGACTAGCTCCAAATGGGATAAAAGAGAAATGACCATCAATGACATCAAGCCAAAGGATGTTAGGTTGATCACAATGATCCTTGGTTAAAAAATGAACTATAGAAGCAGAGTACATTTTTTTCTGTAGGAATAATCCACATGGCTTTCAAAATGGTTGTTGAAAATGAGCATTATGATGTTTGTGAGATCCTCAAATAGTAGCTTGTGGAAAATATGAGAAGGATAAAATGTGATAAATCAAATACATTAATATTTGGGTCATTGATATTGCATATTTTCTTTCACATTGTACACAATTTTGTAGGCATGCATCCTTATACATAGAAAGAAGATGAACCTATTGCTACCCAAATCAATAGATATTACAGAATGCGTGATAAGAAGTGGGTAGATGGTGAAATATTTGGCATGTTGAAATAATTTCTAAAGGAAATGAAACAAAGGGAGAGGATACCTAAGGAATTAGCGAAAAAATATAGAGAAACTATCTTCTTTATGGTAGAAACTGATTGCACATGTGTTAAGGCAGTTAAACCTAGAGTGTGATGGTGTCTCCCAATAGGATATAAGGTGAGCTCTCAGATCCTCATTCTACACATTGAACATATCCTTCCATCTAAGATAGATCCCACTGAGGAAAAATGAATAACTTATGAGGAGAAGTCTCTAAAAGTTAGAGAAGAGTTGTCAAAGGGTGAGAGGAAGAGGAAACTAGAAAATTTTGTTAACAAAGTTTCTCAAGGAGAAAGAGTACCTAAAGGACTTATGGTATATATAAGAAAAAGGGCCTTAGAGAGGACTACTGAATAGGTGATCTTAGAGCTTGCACCCCTACAATCTCTAGAACATGTAATCATCTCTGATCCACCTCTTGCAGTGGTTGCAATATGAGGTAAATCTCCTACACCTTCTAGGAGAACATCGCAAAAGAATACAATAGTCAAAACTAAAGAAAATTGAGAAGAATCATATACGATCTGAAAAAAAGGTCATTTAGACATGAGATGATGATTTCTGGTCCCTGTCCTAAAAGGAAAACATTGGTCACCCCATCCATGGAAGAATCCCCTACAAAGAAGAAGAAAGAAGAGAAAGAAGAGAAGAAGGGAGAAGAGAGAAAAGAAGAGAAGAGAGAAGTGTTAAGTTTTATGGCCTTTACGAAAAATATCCCCCTCCTGAGAAAATTGATCATATGATAAATAATAATAATAAATATTGGTTATATTTATTATTCATTATTTATCAAAGTCAATATATATGTTAATTGAATTATTGAGGGCCCAAGGTCAATCTCTTGGCTGTGATACTTAAATTGAATTTAATAAATCCAATTCGGCCCTCTTATTGGTTAATTCAATTTATATATATATATGGTGTTCGGATTCTAGGGAGAGAAGTACCAAAAATATAACGTGCTCCCCTCCCTCAAGGTTTGAATCTCTAAGTGCAAACCTCCTGAGCATTTGTATAGCAGTTTGACTGTGCATCAAAGAGGACCATTAAGACAGCAATGAATACCATTTAGAAGGAAATGAATCCACCATTCAGGAGTAGATCCCAGTCCAAGACAACAGTGATTTCTCTACCCTAAAAGTAGAAGAATCCAACAATCTCTTTGCCCTAATTACAGTAGAATCAAGTGTGAATTTTGGAGAAGATCTTACATTGGTCTTGGTCTGATCCTAGGTTGAGTAAGGATCAGATTGGTGGCACTGTAGAATCCCTAAGTAGGCTGACCTAGCACCTTCATTTGGAGAGATTAAAGGCACTAATTTGAAGACCAATTCAGAACCTAAATCTGAGTAGTATCTCTCCTTTCTTGTGCATATTATATTTATTCTTGTGCTTAGTGTTTGGAAGACTTCTATAGTTTGATCATTCCTAGGTAAATCTGGAAAATACTAACATGGTATCAGAGCCTAGGTTGAGTAAAGATCTTTTCAGATTTAGGAGTACAAACTAACTCTTTCAAAACTAAGAAACTTTATGGAAACTAGGGTTTGGTCTGAAATTTTAATAAGGGTTTTGATTTACAATTGGTTGCCTCTATGGGAAATCTTATTAATTATCTTTTTGATCTAGAGGAAGTAGATCATCTTGAGATTAAGTGCATGGCATGTATGATTCAGAGGGAGTATATTGGACTCTAGTGATAGGATCATAGAGGAATTGAGATACATACTTCATATAGTATTGCACTTACCTTCATCTTGTTTGGCATTTTTTGGTATACATACTAGTTCTATGCATTTTAATGTGTAGGAAGTACACTTGGTACATCAATCCTTCAACATTGATTCATTGGTTATAAATTACCTTGGCATGTATGTGTGGAATTATCTATAGAAAGTAATTACTGATTGGATCAACTATTTGGAATAGCTGATTGACAGCATACCTTGCCCAGGCACATGTTATCCTTTTTCACTGTTATTTACTATAGATTGTTAGATGTATAGGTACATGCATTCACTCTATATAACTCTGGCTGCATTAGTTGTCTTCTATTTTTGTTGTCCTCCTAGTGCATTTTATTTTAAGGTATATTTTAAAATTTCCCTTTCCTTACTGGTTGAGAGAGTCTTAACCTTGCTAAAGGGAGAAGATAAGACCATCTAGAGGTTGTAAGTCTCCTTGAGTATCATGGGTGTCTTAATTATAGGCATATGGTTTAAGAGGGAGTTCAATCATGGGCTCACTTAATTTTGTATGGTGATCTCCTTCCTTATGTCATGTTGATCTCATGTATGGGTAGGTATATACCTCATTGGTGTGATTATCATAACTTGTTAAAAAAAAATTATCAGCTGGTTAAGGATGCCTAATTAGCATAACTGATTATTTGTTTAGCTGATTGTCATACCTAAATATATGAGGAGCATGCTTCACATTATGTATGACTGGATGCATACTTTAGATTGGCATATTTGGCATATTTTATAGGATTATACATTGTGACTATGGAGTATACCTCATACTGGGATATGTTATGTTTTTACATTGCCTTGCTTATGTTGTGTTCATATGCAGACACATTTCCTTTTATAATAAGAAACTATATGAGTAAATACATCTCTTGGTTTATGTTAGCATTGGAATATGTTGACATTCATTTGTATATCTTCTTTGACTCATACTCTCTGTTACAGAAATCACAGTTGATTGCTAGTATTACTTATTATTTTCCTTATGCATAGGTGCATACATTATTGGATGATGAATGTTGAAACATTCTTACATTGGCATATGTTAGAATACGAATATCTCTTGAGAACATACATTTAGAGTTAATGTTATTGTATGCATGGAAGCATTCATTATATGGATATATATTTTTATGGATACACTTTTTTAAAGAGAACTATATTGCATCTTTCTGTAATCACTTTGCACCTGGTTAAATGTTGGTTACCTCTAAGTGGTGAAGTCTTATGTGATTACTCTTATGCTTGTCTATAGATGCTAGATAATTATGCAGGTTCTATATGATTGTATGGGGCATACGTCATTTGTATAGCTTGTGAAGCATACTTTAATATTGTGCATGAATGGATCATACTTTCCTTAATTTACTAATTATAGCTAAGACTATAATACATGTGGTTCTATGTGTGAACTTGTCATTTAATTTATGATCATATTGGTTAATCTTATACTTATGTGAATTCATGTGGTTATTTTTATTCATTTGGATATACTTATGCTTATGGCCAAGTTATTCTTATGAATTGAAGAATATCATTTGATATTCTTTGAGCCCAGGGGACTCATGGATCAGGGATCCACATCCAAGCACTTGGTGAATATCATGGATTTAATAATTGTTAGGCCAATGCTTGAGGATATCATTAATTTGATATCTAGCAAATCAGGGATTCACTTCTTAGCATATGGTGGACATCATGGATTTGATGTCTAGAGGCCATTTGCTCCAAGTAATTGGTGAATATCATGGATTTGATATTCGTTAGGCCAATGCTCAAGGATATCATTAATTTGATATATGGAGGATCAAGGATCCACTTCTTAGCATATGGTGGACATCATGGACTTGATGTATGAAGGCCATTGCTCTGAGTACTTGGTAGATATCATGGATTTGATATTCATTATACCAAGACTCGAGGATATCATGGATTTGATATCTTGCAGATCAAGGATCCACATCTAAGTAATTGGTGGACATCATGGACTTGATGTTGATAGGCCATTACTCTGAGCACTTGGTGAATATCATGGAATTGATATTTGATGGACCAATGATCTTAACATCATGGACTTGATGTTATGATGTCATGGACTTGACATTTCTTGAGTCTTGGTGACTCGTGGATTTAGTTATCCATAGTTTGGTTGGTTTATGTCATGGATTTGATGATACTAGGAATATCATGGATTTGATATTCAAAAGAGTCAAGGTGACTAGTGGATTTAGGAAATTCATAAATTAATTGGAAATATCTGATATTATGGACTTGGTATCACTTATGGTTGTTATCATGAACATCATGGACTGATATTTTTGGGTCATGAAGACCAAAGGATCTAGGAGATCCACATTTGGATGGTAAGAATCATATGATATGATGTTTCTCATATGAATATGAGATGTATGGTTGTGTTCTCATTATATCTTGTAGATTGAAATCTACTATCATACGTGGGAGATTTATGGGATCTTTGGATTAGGCATACATTTTTATATGTTTTGAGTCTCGGAGACTCATGGATTTAGGAAATTCACATCCGGTTGGTAATCATCTTGTTACCATGATTTTCATTTGGATATGAAATCTATGGTTGGAAATGATGTCAAAAAATATGTGTTCTACCTATCATACATATGAGATCCATGATTCTATTGGATATGGGATCCACATTGTTTATGTTTTTGGCATCTCTATCAAGGATGATATAGGGAGATCATTGGGTTGATCTTTGCCTCAAGTCCAAGAGGGAGTGTTAAGTTTTATGGCCTTTACGACAAATATCCCCCTCTTGAGAAAATCAATATGATAAATAATAATAATAAATATTGGTTATATTTATTATTCATTGTTTATCAAAATCAATATATATATGTTAATTGAATTATTGAGGACCCAAGGTCGGCCTCTTGGCTATGATTATTAAATTGAATTTAATAAATCCAAGTCAGCCCTCTTATTGGTTAATTTAATTCGTATATATGGTATTCAGATTCTAGGGAGAGAAGTACCAAAAACATAATGTGCTCCCCTTCCTCAAGGTTTGAATCTCTAAGTGCAAACCTCGTAAGTATTTGTATAGCAGTTCGATTGTGCATCAAAGAGGACCATTAAGACAGCAGTGAATACCATTTAGAAGGTAGCGAATCCACCACTAAGGAGAAGATCCCAATCCAAGATAGCAGCGATTTCTCTGCCCTAATAGAAGCAGGAATCCAACGATCTCTTTGCCCTAATTGTAGTAGAATCAAGTGCAAATTCTGGAGCAGATCTTACATTGGTCTTGGTCTGATCCTAGGTTGAGTAAGGATTAGATTGGTGTCACTATAGAATCCCTAAGTGAGCTGACCTGGCACCTTCATCTGGAGAGATTAAAGGCAGTGATTTGAAGACCAATTCAGAACCTAAATCTGGGTACTATCTCTCCTTGCTTGTGCATAATATATTTATTCGTGTGCTTAATGTTTGGAAGGCTTCTATAGTTTGATCATTCCTAGGTAAATCTGGAAAATACTAACAAGAAGAACCTATTCAAGAGAAGCCTATTGAGAGACAATTATGGAAACCAAACCTAGAGATTTTAGCAAAGAGAATAGTTGAGAAGGTAAATCTCAATCAATTACAAAATTATTATGAAATGTATGATGAGAAGGATAAAATTTAGATAGAATATTTTGTGATAAATCATATTTTAACATTTAAGAAGAATCTAATTGAACTTGAAGGTACTGTTTGAAAAGACTTATTTTATAGATTAGAAGTGAGGAAGCAGAGAGCTTTCGAAGAAGAGAATAAAATCTATGTATAATTAATAGAAGATATGCGAGTAAGTGCACAAAGATGGGAGACCAAAAAGGGGGTATAAGATGCCACTTTTTTTCCTAAAATCAGTAAAATCTGAAATTCAACAAGAAATTGAAGACAGTTGGACTCAAAATTTTAAGATGTGACAAAAACAAGAGTTGTAATACTCTGAATCTAGTTCCTAAACTACTAACTTATTTTGAAAATGATGCATATTAAGGCCCTCAAAAAGGGGGAGCACAAAAAGTGGTCCTATTTTTTGTGAAAAAATATAACATAGCATCTGGTGTGCTCCCCCTAAAATGTTTTTTTTTTTAAATTTTTTTAATCATTATGGTGAGAGGTTAGCTAACACCACATAGTTTATCCCAGAATTTTTTAGTAATTTTTTGATGAATGTATAATATTTGATGAATTTACGAAGTGCACACATCTTGAAAAACATGAAATTTATGTGTGCTCCCCCTAGAAATAAAAAAAACTAATCAAAAATCAATTTTTCTTTTCTTTTAAAGTGTGTAGAATGGAGTCTAGTTTCTAAAAATGTAACTTGTTGAAAAATTCGATGAACGAGGCAAAATCTATGCCCAAAATACTACACGTTGGTTTTTTACAAAAAATGGACATACACACAAAAGAAATTAGAGATGTAAAACTTAACATAATTAGAATTCAAGATAAATTATATGCTTAGATAGCTAACAGAGAGATCTACAATATCACGTCATCTGATTTTTACGTTCTTGAGCCATGAGTAAACCTGACGAGGAGCACACAAAAAAAGATGTTATTTTTTTGTATGTCTGCTGGAAAACACGTCTCAGGCCTATTTGAATCGTCCAAGCCTTTGGATTGGATCTCCAAGGCAAATCCAAGCTTTAGGATTGGTAAATTCCAATGCCTTACAAATCATGTGTGCCCTATAGGGCGTGTGCACTACTGAAATCTATGACTTCCATAGGGTGTGCACCCTATTTAAGTCATAGACTCTCTCTCTCTCTCTCTCTCTCTCTCCCTTATCTCTCTCATTTTCTATTTTTGTATAGGGTACACGTGCTATTTAAGAATATGGATTACACTTTTGTGGTTTTCCATAGGGCGCACAGGGGTGGAACTTTTGTGGTTTTACAAAGGGTGTGCGCCCTACAGGGTGCACACGCTTTAGTGTGTATGCACTATGGTCGATGGGGGACCAAAAAGAAAAGTGGAACCTTTTTGGTCCCCCATTTTTGTGCATATACCCATGCATCTGGTTATCTCTCACAAAGAAGTTGAAAGAATCTTGAAGAAATTAAAAACTTTTTTGAGGACTAAAACAATATTGATCAAATAATGGCTAGGAAATATGAAAAACTAGTTCAGAAGACACAAAAAAAGCCATTGATAAGTTATTAGTAGAAGAAGGACCAATAAAACCTGATCCCCCTAATGGAACTAAAACAAAGGTAGTAATGACTGGAGAGTCAACCAAATCAATCATAATAGAAGAAGAATAGTCCAAGGGTAATGAAGGTACTAATAAATTTTATAGCAAAGTGTAGTAGCCAGACTTCTTTGTTGCTAGTATACCTATATCTGAATAGATACATTGTAGGATGTTAATGATCCTTTTCAAGAGAATTGTCCTAAGTTATATAACAATAATGTTTTGAAAATTAAGCAAAAACAAGTTTTACAGGGACCCAAAACCTAAAGAGAACTAAAGATGCAGAAAGATCATTTAGTACAGCTAGATAGAATAGCTAAAACAAAAAAGGGGGACAAAGAAGACCCCAAACAAAAAAAATTGAGCCAAACAGGAAACAAAAAAGAAAAAAATATAAAATCAAACCAAGATCTACCATCCTCTCAGAGTCTAGATGGATTCTTCCATCTTCTTCTCCAGCTCTGTCATATTTTTCAAGTTCTCCTTAACACCTGAGATCTCCTTGCTAGAAGAAGTGTTCTGATTCTTTTTCACTCTAGTTCTAGCACTAGGTCCCTTCCCAGCAATTTTGGATGTATGCATGGATTATAGCTCCTTCTCCATCAAATCAACCAGGCCTCAAAAATTACTGGTAGAATATTTCATGTCTTCCATCGAATACCTAAGCAGGTTCTCCAATGTAGTTTCAATGCACTCAATTTCCTAGCTAAAGTTTAACTAGGTCACAGATGTCCTGAGAGTAGTCCTTACCCCTATCATATATTTTATCCAGAAGGCTCTGATACTTGGTTTCCAATTCCTTATTCCAATTTCTAAGCTTCATAATCTCCTGAAAACACCAATTTGCATTCTTGAATGAAAAGAGGGCTTTAGCTTTGGCAGTATGTAAAAATCCCATAGAAGAGTCCTCTTTTTAATTTAAGTCATCCATTCTCATGGACACAAAATCTCCTCTATTAGCATTACCTAGCTAAGGTGCTTATTCTTATGATAGTACTGGCAATAATTTCAGCAATGTATAGGATATCATAATCTTCCCCTTCCAGCTTCTCCTCTCCATTGAAATTTCCCTCATTACTGTAAACCTCGACCTTGGTATCCTTGGAAAGGGTTTCCCTCTTGTCTTTCTCAAAAACTATATCCTTATCTTTTTTATAAAGGATTTCCATTGTAGCATGCATATTCTAATTAGTGTTCTTAAAATAATCCCTGTTAGCAGGGTCAAGATCAATTATGATCTTGCCAGTGCTCTGGTTAGGATTCAATTTAGAAATAAATTCTTGTCTAAAGCCATCAACGGATTCCTCATTTTTACCTATAGTTTCATCTCTCCCTTCCACATCAGCATTATCAGCTGTTTCATCCCCCTGACCTCAGTCACCTCTTTAATCTCTTTCTCAAAGGCCTTAGAAATCTCCTTCTCATCCTTGGAATCTTCCCAAAGTTGGTTTTACACGTTAAATATTGGTGTCATGCATTGTGAGTGATTTATGTGTATGTGTTATTAATTGATATAGTTTATTTAGTGTTGTCGGTAAATAGAGAATTGTGTTTCTACCAAGTAGTTACTGAGTTAATCAGAGAAAAATTTATTAAGGTATTTTTTTATCAAGATTACTGATTCACCCCCCCCCCCCATTTGCATAATCCAACAATTGGTATTAGAGCTAAGTACTCTGAAGAGATAAGTTTAAATACTTGAGTAAAAGATCCAAAGACATGTAGGAGAGATGTAAGAGATGTACCTAGCCTGAACAAGGAAAGTTTCCCAACATGGAAAATAAGAATGAAATTGTATCTATCTGAGATTGGAGAACATGCCTTGAACTTACTGCAAAATGACTACACTCCATCGGCCATCGGACCCATGACAGTCGATGAGTTGAAAGAAAAATAGGAAAACAACTCGGTTATGATAGAGATTGCTTCTTCTCTATCTAATGTTGAATTCGATGATATCAAATATTGTACTACTTCAAAAGAGATGTGGGACAGGCTCACACTTATCTATGGAGGATATCAACATGTTCAAAAAGCTAAGGTTGACAGCTTGAGAGGAAAATATGATGAGATGAGAATGAAAGACAATGAGAACATCACACAATACAGTGGAAGAATCAAAGAAGTTATTAGTGCCATTAGAGGTGCCAGAGTATTATTGACTAATGAAGTTGTAAGTAAAATCTTGAGAACTCTATCTTCTAAGTATGCTATTAGCATATCTGCAATTCATGAATTGAGATCTATACCAAATAATATTGTTACTCTTAAAGCCCTAATTGGAAATTTGACTGCATTTGAGTTAAGTAACTATGATAATAGTCTACCAGCTATTGAGACATCCTTTAAGTCATCTATGAGCATTGGAACATCAAGAAAAGAAAAAGGAAATCACAGTACTTCACATGGAAATGAGTATGACAATATCCTAACCGAAGAGAAAGAGAAAGAAGAATTTGAAGCACTACTAGCTAGCTGACTACTTAGAGGCAAAGGAAAGTACAAACATAAGTTACCATTGAAATGTTTCAATTGCAATAAGATTGGACATATTTCATCTAGATGTCCTTAAAATGATAGAAATGATAAGAATGATAAAAGAGACAACTGACACCAAAGATTCAGATATTTTAAAGATAAAGGAAAGAAGTCTCGCTACCTAGTTGAGGAAAATATAACTGATGATGAATCTGATCATACCGAGGAAGGTTATGAAGTTGTTTTTGTTTCTATAAAGGAAGAATCAAATGAAGAAAAACTTGAAGATGAAAAAATGTGTGTGTCTCATGTAAGTAAACTAGACCCTTGGATTATTGATAGTGGTTTTTCACACCATATGACTAGTGATATTTAAAAATTTGAGATCCTAGAAGAATATGATGGAGGATTTGTCAGATTTGGAAATGATGCTCCATGCCCTGTAAAAGGTAATGGATCTATTGTTCTGAATGAGTAGATGAAATGTAATGATGTATAATGGGTTAGAGGATTGAATTATAATCTTTTGAGTGTTGCACAATTGAAAAACATTGGCCACCAACTAGAATTTCAAAACAAAAAAGTTAAGGTCTATGGTACTGATAGAGATCTAATTGGAACTAGAGGAAAATCAAGAGATAATTTATTTTATCTTAATATTGATGCAAAGAGTTGCTCATTTTCTAGAATTGAAGATGTGTGGTTATGGCATAAGAGATTGTGTGATGTGAATTTTGATAACTTGATCAAAGTGAGTAAGAAACGTAGAGTCATAGGTCTACCTCAAGATTAAGAAAACCAGATAAAACTATTTCTAAAGAATGTCAAGTTGGTAAGATGACCAAGCCAAGATTTCTAAGAAATTCTTATTCTAATAGTGGTATTTTGGAATTGGTTCACACTAACCTTTTTCTTCCTTTGAAAGTTAAAATCTATTATGGGATATCTTATGTGTGGATAACTAGAACATATAAAGAAGAAACCTGCAAAAATTTTAAATAATGAAAGATGTTTTCATCATCATTAGTCACTATAAGTATCCAGTTATTTTCCTTATAAAGTTGAGTGGAAATGAGTACCATAAAATACTATGATGTTATAGTTGTTATCATAATTTCTTCAGAATCTTATGAAATGGTAACTTGAACAACCATAATATAGTGTATCATTATAGGAAACAGATTTTCTAACTCTCACATTCTGATCAACAAAGAATACTTTCTCTAGATGATTGATTCTCTGTTGAGTCCCAAAATATTTGTCCCTTAGAACACTATGGATTGTCTTATTATCAAGGGGCCATGAGCTCTCATGTGGCTTCTTATGAAATGTAAGAAAGATCATATTTAGAGAATAATGACATCTTCACATTATATGTTGGAATGATGTATAGACTTTGCACATGTAACTCTGAACTTAGGAAATGTGAATTCTTTTTAAATTCAAAGCTGGAACCTCATAGCCTACACTCTGAACTTTTAACTATGAACCTTGTAATTGAACTAGAATTTTGAACTTGCAATTTGAACCCATGGGAGATGGAAAATTGAACTTTGAACCTTGAACTTGGAACTTCTTGGTTGAGTATCAAGTTCAATAGCTCCTCTTGCAATGTTGTCCCCTTACAAAGTATAACTTCCCAAAGCACCATAAACAAAAACCACTACAAATATAAGATTATTTGGGGAAATCTCTTCATGGGGCTTGGTTTTAAAAATTTAAAAGTTGGGTGCCAAAGGAAAGCCAACAAAATATATTTAATCAACCTTAATAATTAAATATTCTTTATATAAAATATTTCCACATCATAACATATAACTTATTCCAATACCATAATTACTCCTAATTTAATTATTTAAATCAAATAATTCACACAAGCAAAAATACTTGACTCCCAAAATCCGAAAATCAACTAACTCCATAACAAGAAAATACCAAGGAAGGCTTCATGAATTCATGTCATCTTGATGCATTCAGATAGGGAAATCAATCATAAACTTTTCACTTAAGTTAGAACAATATTGGCTTGGGTTGGGGTTTGGACCTATGTGTTATCTCCCATCTCTTACCATTTGAGATATTGCGATAGGGCATGCTCATCCTGACAATTCAGGGAAGTCGATGCCCAGTACCTGAAATCCTATATAAAAGACAAGAATTTACATACATGTATAGATATATAACATACAATGGCGGGGATCGGTTGATCGTGTGGATCTCCCAAGAAAGTAACTACGACTTCATTCCTCAGCCACATCAAATAGAAATATAAAACACACATGCCAACCATACACATGCAAGTATGGGGTTAGTAACACCATAAATTTCAATAACATCCTAACATATAAATTATCATAAAAATATAGCCATAATATATACATCATGATAAGCATGAAAATAACAATATTCATCTAATTGAAAATACATGATATAAAACATAATCCAAAGGTTCATATTTAATCAAAATAATAATCCAAATATCACCCAAATAACTAACGCAGACATAAAAGTGGCCTAAAAGAGTTTGGCAAAGATAACTGAAAAAAAAACTATGGAGAGGGCACTAGAGCTTTCCTCCTACTGAAAGAATCCTTAATGGCAGGCTTAGGGGTCCTAGCTTTGCAATAATCAACAAAGAATAAGATAATCCCTTCATGCAAAATAAGTTTTTTGATATTTTTCTTATGTTTGGCCAAGAAGTTATTCAACGATTTGAGAAGAAAATATGGGAAAGAAACCCTATCCTTGTGAAAAAAATGGTTCAAGAGCACAAAATGATATCTGTGGACCCTAGTGTATCTCCCATCCAGAGTAAAATAGGTCATAATACAATTCAAGGTTTTCTTCCAGAAGGCTTTAATTTGCTCAATTCTATAATAATCCCCTATCTTGATTAACATCTTCTCATCTTCCTCTGTCTTAGGGAATTTATGCACTGTACTGGTGCCACAACATCTGACATTTTTCTTTCTTTAAAAAAATCCCTCCCAAAAGTAGAAATACTAGTCATTTCAATAATGAATTTGACATTAAGCTCAACATTAACCCCATAGAGCATAATAGAGGAGCCATTAAAGCCTCTTAAAAAATCATTAGTTACCTCTTTTTTGAAACCATAAAGGTGGTCAATGTAGGAAGTGATGCCACCTTTCCCAAGGCACTGCCACACCTCCTTATCCTCTTTCTAGTCCTTGCAAGATTTTGACTCATATCTTTTAGGTTCACCTCCCATATTGTAAACAACAATATATAGCTTCAAACAGCTGCTCAAAATAATAATACATACAATATACCACATAGAAACACAAAATGCATGCCAATGGGAATAAAGAATGAATATATCAAGTACTTGACCAAAATAGCCATACCGTCGTCACAAAAATCAAGGCCCTTGGGTTTCATTTCCATAATTATCAATTATCCTTTCCAATTTACTATGCATCGTATCATAATTAATGATATCTTCGAGATATTTATCATATTTAAGAGTCTCGGGCCAAGTAATAATTTCATTACTATTAATTGCAATGTTGGAAAGGTGATATACAACTTTATTTATTTCTCTGTACACATGAGAGATAGACACCTAATTGAACATATAGATGATGGTTTTAGCCTCCATAATAATAGAATCAATAGCCCAAGACACCTTATTCATGTCGAGGAGACATTGGATAATGTTTTTGTAGTCACCCTCAACCCATAGGTTTTGGAAATCCATCTATTTAGCTAATTTGAGGACCTGGAGGGATCCCATAGCTTTAGCAACATGACTAAACTGCACACCTGAAGGGGTTTCCATAACACCAATATAGTTATCATACATATCTCTCACCAACCTACCACAACCAGCCTATCTTTGGTTTCCTTTAGTCGTGCCATCAAAATTGGCCTTAAACCAACTCCTTGGAGGAGACTGCCAGACAAACCTCACCTGCTTTTTCCTCTTCTGATCTTTTAATGTTAAAATTGCAGAACATGAAGGAATTAGGATCAAAACCTTCTCCATCAAAGCCCTCCTCACCTTTAATAGAGGTGAAGTTATCCATGATAGTCCTGATAATATTTTTAGCAACCACCATTTGAGGAGCTTCCCTATCCCTAAAGACCCAATTATTACGTTCCTTCAAAAGGTTCCAACATATATGAGGAGAAACTAGAGACCAAATCATATTAGAGACCTTGTTAGCAGCTACGTAGCTCCATTGCACAAAAAAATATTTTATGTTCCAAGGAAAAATCCAAGCAAGGTTCCAGCCTTGTAGAAAAAATCCCCAAACTTCAAGGGTATAAGAGAACTGGAGGAAAAGATGAAGGATAGATTCCACATCCTTCTTGTAGAGAAAGCATCTATTAGTAATACATAATTCCCTCCTACCTAGATTATCAATAGTTAGAATTTTATTTTGAACAAGAATCCATAAGAAGATCTCAACTTTAGGGATAAGGATATTCTTCCAGCATGAGATCCGCAAAGGAGTCTCCTTAGAAGAGTCATAACTAGTAGATAGTCTAGAAGAGACCATAAATTTCCCACTAGGATGAAGGGCCCAAGTAACAGAGTTAATCTTGTCATCTATCACCATGTTGGAATTAAGAGAGTGTTCGATCTAGAGAAGATTGGAGTCTATCATAGTTAAGTTCATCTAGAAGCTATTACTCCCGTAATCGGCCACCATATTACTATTTGAATAGAAAAATTTAATCTCTACATATGATTTTCTTTTCATTCATGATATTTTCTAAAGGATAATCCAATAACCAACAGTCTTCCCAAAATTGGATTTTTCTGCCATCACCCAATTTCCATCTTCTCCCTTTTGTAGCACCTTCCTTCACTCCCTGGATACAATTCTAGATATAAGAGTCATTTATGATGTTAGAGGCTAGAAAAAAATCCTCAAGGGAGGGGAAATTGAAGAGGTACTTTCTTTTCTAGATAAGATTCCATTCCCTTTCCTCCTCAAACATTCTCCATATTTGTTTGGGAAATAAGGCTTTATTAAACTTTCGAATGGGTATAATACCTAGACCTCCCTATTTTTTAGGTTTATAGAGTTTCTCCCATGAAATCAAAGGGATTATCTTCCTTTCTTTAGTTCTATACCAAATAAATTTCTTCTAAATTCTTTTCATAATTTATGCATATTTATCAGTAATTTTAAACGGACTTAAGACATAGACCGGGAGGTTCTGGAAATATCTTTTGAGTAATTACACTTTTCCTTCCTGACTCAACATAATACCTTTCCATCCAACCAAATTATTATTGTATATGTCTATCAAAGAAAGCCAAAAAGGAATCAAGGGGCTTGGATCCCAACAATAAACCTAGATAAGATCCAGGGAGAGAAGAGATGACACATGCAAGAATTTTGGATATCTTCGATTGCATTTCCTCTGTGGTGTTTATAACGAACAAATAAATTTTTTCCCAATTGATAAGTTTATCAGAAGTAGAGGTGTGGGTATTCAAGGAACTTTTAATTCTTTTAGCTTCTCTGAAAGTGGCTTCCACTATAAGAATAGTGTCATCCATGAATTTCTCATGAGAAGAGGTTTTAGGGTGAGAAGAAGGCCTTAGGCCCTGAATAGCACCAGATCTATTAAGATTAAGAAAGTATCTCCCAAGATATTCAGCCATTATGGAAAAATAAATAGGAGATACGGGGTCCTCTTTCCTTAGACCCTTAGAGGGCTTGAAGGAATTGGAAGAGGAACCATTAACCATAATAGAAGTAGAGGAAGTAGATATAAGCTAGTGAATCAACTGAACAACTTTACTCCCAAAACCAAAAGTTTGAAGGACCTTGAGGAGGAAGCCCCCATCCACCCTATCATAAGCCTTGGATAAATCCACTTTCATAAGGAATAATTGGCTAGAGGAACTTATAAGAGAATGGACATTTTCATGTACAGAAATGATAGAGTCCAAAAGCTACCTACTTAGAACAAACCTTTTTTTCTAAGGAGAAATAATACTAGGTAGGAGCTTCAAAATTCTAGAGGTCATCAGTTTGGAAATGATTTTGTAAAAATAATTGTAAAGGCTTATCGATCTAAAAGAATCAACAGTATCATCCCCGACCTTTTTAGGAATCAAAACAAGGAAAGTAGCATTTATCTCCTTCAAAATTTTACGAGCACCAAAGAAATCTTTAACCGCATCAGACACATCCTTACCCATAATATGCCATAGCTTTTGAAACACAAACATAGGGAACATCCGTCCCTTGAGCTTTGTCCCCTTCAAAGGAGAGAAATGCATCAAGAATCTCCTAAGAGGAAGGAATAGCAGCAAGGACAACATTTTGATCCTCAAAAATGAGAGAAGGGATGGTTGAAAGAAGAGCATTTTGATTGTCTAGTTCAAGGGAAGGGTTAGATGAAAGTAGAGAGAAGAAACCCTTCTACCTTATTCATCCTTTTATTGGAGTTATTAAGTTATGACCCCCCCCCCCCCCCCAACAAAGTCATTTTATTTTATCCTTTCATTCTATTGGTTCCTTCCAATAGTCTCCACCGTGTCTCTTGATTCAACCTCTCCACTTCCAACCTCTGGCTCTAATCCCTCCTTATATGTAGCCTTAGGATTCCAAACTTTCTTTATCTTAGGTTTATTACTCCCAGCATCAGGTTTTTTCATGTTCATTTTAACCTTCTTAGGGAAACTCTTTTCCCAGTGGCCAGAATGAAAAGCTAATGTTAAATAAAGAGACTGAGAAAGACCAGATGTATCTAGAGAACAAGGTCAGTGAAAAGCCTACTAGTAAAGCTGTTTCTTTTGGTAGAATCCCTGAGGAAAATGAAAGCCTAGAAGAAGGGTAAATAAGAGACAACTCGGGATCTGAAATGAAAAGCCCTCCTTCATGGGTTGTTGATTCATTGTAGTCCCAGAAAATTGAACAAATAGAGGAATTTTTCACTGATGCTCAAGTGTGCATTATCTTGGGAGGTGACCCTTCTAGTGACCTTGTGGATTTGAAGGCATTCAATTTTTTTAAAATCATTGAGCTCCTAAAAGAGGAAAAACCTGACGGTAGCCAAGAGGCGAATAGTGAAAATAGGAAATAGCAAAAAGTTAGAGTTGAATACATGGATGGATCATCCCAAAAATATGGAGTCCAAGAAAGAAAAAAATGGGAGTTTATATTGTTAATATGCCATACGGAATTGTTACTCTTTTCATATAAATGTGCATTATGATTTTTTTACTCATATTTTTAAGGATACTCCTCTACTTCTCACATTATTGACATGCAATGTAGTAGTTTTCTTGTACTACTTTTCCTAACTCAATGCACACTATATAATACTATGCCACAAAATTTGAATTTGAATTTTCTACAGGCAAATAGAGGATACCTAAGTCTATTACATCAATTGTGTGAATAGTTGATTGTACTCTATCACCTAAAAATGTAACTAATGGTTGTGATACAATTACCAAATGGATGAAAATAATCAAATTAATTGTAAATTATTATTATTATTATTATTATTATTATTATTAAATTATTATTATTATTCTTATTATGATAGTTGGCCAAAGTCAACCAATGTTTTAAAACAATTTATTTTGTAATTTTGCATAATAGTTATGCTTGTGAAAATGTATATATGAAATAAATAGTACAAAAACAAAATGGATAGATTGCTAAAGCAATCAAGTTTTGAAGATAGTGGAAGAAATATCAGTTTGGTCAATGGCTAAAATAGAGTTCCAACAATTTCAAATATCTTATAGAGAAACATATATAAAGGTGTTAAAGGAAACATTCATGGGGTCGTTACAATCCAAAAATTAGGGACCTTGAATCCGAGCATTATTGATGGCATGGAATATTTAGCACAACTGATGAGGCAAATACTACTTATGATATAGCTACCAAATCCACGAAAAAGTTGAAGCAATCATGAATTTAGACTATAGAAATTCAATGTCATGGCATTTGTTCAAACGGGCTACATTGTCATCTTGCATAGTCCAATCAGCTTTTGTAGAACCAATTTTTCTTCAAGCTACCAAGATAATCCAAGATCCACCATCTAATTATATGTGGAAAATTTCAAATGAAGCACTACAGAACAATGATGATGTGACAAAAATTAATTGTACATATTTATAGGATTTTATGCTTGTAAGGATAGATGGAAACAACAAAAACAACTTTATTCAAAGTGCATGTACTTGGACCAAAGAGTATGAGGAGAGTTCCAGCATGGAAAATATTGATATTTCTCCACATGCATCCAAATATCTTGATCCTCAATAGTCATATAAAAATAGTACTTTGAACAACTACACTTGCACAATGTCAACCAATATTTTTGAACCACTTGCATCAAATGTATTCAACCCAAAGCTCAAGTAGGTTGGTACAAAGAATATTTATCCATGTACAGATTAACTCAACTATATAGTTCAAAGATACATTGTAGTCTCAAATCCAAGTAATCCTAATGGGAAACCTGATAGGATTGATGCAAACCATGTTACCACTCAGTACATGTTCGATACAAGTACTTCTCTATGCAATGCTAGTGAGTTTGTATCTAAACATTCAACTATAGTTGTAAGCAACTTGACAAACACACAACCAAACTATCTAAAAATGAAAGAATTCAATGGTATAAACTTTAAGAGTACGTCATGTTTGCATTTTATTTATAGAAATTAACTATGATAATACTACAAATCAATAGATTTTATAACCAAATATTTATCTTTTCATTGTACTCCTATGGAACTAATTAATTTCTTTGAAAATATATTCTAGGTAATGTAAAACCTAATGATATTTTTGTTTCATATGTTCCTTTATGTTTTGAAGACAACATGTTCTCCAAGAAGATGAATATGCTTGATCTTAATTCAGTGATGAAGGACATGTTTGCAGCTGACCAGATGGACACTAAAGATTCTATTGGAAACCTCTTTAGTGTCAATTGTCTTTCCAATGAGGATGTCACAGGCATGCCTATCACAAGACAACACTATGAAATTTATTTACAAATTATAGTTGATGTGCATGAACTAAAGACTAAAGTGCACAAAATCAAAGAAAGTATGAAGCTTACAATGAAGTGCAATGGTAAATTATGCACATTTTTTATTACATCTCCTTGATTCATTTGGGTGTAAAGCTAAATACAAATGTGATCAAAAGATAACCATAAAGTTTCTAATGAAATGAAACGGCAAATCATTATTACATTTTATAACATCCTCTTGATTCTTTAGGGTGTTAGGCTAAAGACGAATGTGAAAGTTCCTAACAAAGAGGACAATTTTCAAAATCTATCTAAGTTCCATTTTAAGCACACTATAGTTTGCATTGGGCTTTCCAAAGTAAGATTTAGAACATGAAATCATTTTTAAATACTTACTTACATTTCAAGTTTCTTGTCTATGAAAACTATTGGCATTAGAATTAGAGTTCTAATAAAATCCATACATGTACAAAATTCCATAGTAAATCTAGTCTAGTCATTCACTAAAATTGAAGATTGAAAAATAGCTCCCACAAAAAGGTAACATAAAATTGAGCAAATTGTTTTTTGATTCATATATTTCCATTCACTATATTCTCTAACACATTTCTCATTTACTAACAACAATCATGATAAAACATTTCTAGGTTCTAAACAACACAAAAAGAATAATTCATAGATATCTATTATTAACAAAAATATTACTTATTGTATCAAGTTACCAACTATCTTAGCTCTAGAATAGAGAAAAAAGTCATTGAAACAAGAAGTGAGCATTGATATTTTATATGCATTCCTTGTGATTGAAATTTGCTAACTTTGTTAATAATGCTTTCCAATGCATGTTACTCTATACTTATTTCGTCTACTATAGTTTCCATTCAACTGAATATTAGTATTACATATTGTTGTACATGCTTCATACACTTTTGATCTAATAAAAATTCAATAGTTTATTAATCTCATGTTGTAACATTTCTTACTCTAAATCTTATTTCTTTCTTAATAGTTCCACTTCAATTGATATCATTCTTTTCTAGTTAACTTTTAACAAATTACATTTCACTTCGCCAAAAACATTGATGTTTCGCCAAAAATATTGATGTTTCGCATCTTTTTGTCATTGTCATCCTCTTATAAAATTTTGTATATAAAACTCTTCATTTTATAATATACACATTACATTACTCTATCCCCACCAACTACTAAAATATATTAAATAACATTGATTTCAAACGCTCAAAATGTAGTGCTTGGAAGGATAGACTCTAATATTTAACATGGAAGCAAAAAGAGAAAATGTGACTTAATGCATTTAGATCTCCGAACTAATAATGACAACAAACCTTTTTTATTGATTTTCCTCTCAATATTATCCTATATCCCATTGGCCAAATATGACATCGATCTCATCCAAGAAAATTGTTTGTATTTTATCATTTATATTCCAACATTCTCGAAAGGTACTTTGAAAAACTTTTTTTTATATGCATCTCGCAATAGATAAAATAGATTCTCTAGATATATTTATACTATAAAATAGACTTGTTTTCAAGTTTGTTATTTTAATAAGTTGCTTAAGATTCTCTTATTTAGTTGTACTAGATTGAATTAAATATCAAGAGTTCCTTGAAAATTTTGATAGATACTTTATCTTCGCATGTGTATTTTATGATTCAAATGTGGGCAATGATCCTTTTAGATATATAATGACGACATTTATTTTATTATTCATTTTCAAATTTTATTTATATGATTGAATTTGTACTTTTTTAATGTTGGTGTTATTCTTAGTTTCTTTTGTTTGTAGATTTTTATATAATTCTTGAAAGAATTTGTCCTTCGGCCGCTTAGGTTGTATTCGGCTTTTTCTATCAGTTGTTACCATTTTTATGGAGAAATTTGATTAATTAAGAAGGAATTAATTAAGACAATAAATTTCTGAACTAATCTAATTAGAAACCAATTTATTATGTGTAAACTTTAAATTTTCTTAAAAACATTCAACTATCAATAAACAAAATTTCTTTTACAGATAAATAATTCCTTATTAATTTTTAAAAAAACTTTTCAAAAAAATTAAAAATATTTTAAAATTAATTTAATTTGATAAATAATTAAAATTTAATATTTTTTAGGGCCACCCAAATGATTGTTTGTATGCATAGATTGGGAATGAGAATTTCAGAAATTGACGTTAAGCATAATGAATAGAAACATAAAGTTCTTAAAAAAGGTTTTGGGCATCAATGAAGTTCTTGAAAATCTTATTGGAGACAATATAAAAAATGAGGAATGGTCCTCAAATATAAATATGATAAAAATTTAGATGGATTGGGAAGTGAAGATTCCTTTGAAGCAGAAAACCAAGAAGGAGATGAGAAGATGACAATGGAGATATGGAGGTAGAAAGGCAAACCACAGAAAAACTCTGCAGAATAGAAAACAATTGAAGATAAAAAAAAAAATGTCGATGTTTTATAAGATAATACAGTTAGAGCTGTTTTTTAGTAGACTTTGTTTAGTATCATTTAGCAAAAGAATATCTTTAGCAGCTTATGGTTGTTTAGTATCATAGAGGCGTTGAATTTTTTCAACTCTAATGTTTATTAAAGTTGAATATTGAAAAAATTAAACGCCTCGATACATCTCAACATATTTTACATATAGAGTATATATTTGCTAATAGCACTTGTGGCACACATAACACATTGAATAAATTAATATGATTAGGGTTACTATATAGGGTTACAGTTTGTATCATGGTCAATATTACCATTACAAGTATAGTTTATATCATGGTAAGGGTTAGCATTAGGTTACAGTTTATTTTAGATTTATTATTACATGATTACAATTAGAATTTGGTGTTAAGGTTGGGTTTATAGTCATGATTAGGAGTAGAATTATGGTTATGATTAGGGTTAGGGTTAGGGTTACGAATTAGATTATAGTTATAATAGGTTTCAAGTTGGAATAGGGTTTTGGTCAGTGTTAAGCACAGGGTTGAAATTACTATCAAGGTTGGGATTGAAATTATAATGACCTGTTAAGGGTGAAGATTTATATTTGGTTAGGGCTATAGTTGGGTTAGGATTAGGGTTATATTTAGGGTTAGGGTTAGATTTAAAGTTAGGATTCAGGTTTAAGAATTAAGGTTAGGATTATGGTTAGGGTAAGCATTTACACTATGGATAGTATTATGGTTGGTTTAGGATTTTTATTATGGTTAGTTTATGGTTTTGATTATGGTTATGGCTAAAATTAGGGTTAGGTTAAGGATTATTATTAGGATTATGTCTACAGTATGGATTTATGTCACGATTAGTGTTATGGTGAGTGTTGGGGTTTTGAATAGGGTTAGGATTATGGCTTGGAGTTTAGATTAAGATTATTGTCAAAGTTGGGGTTCACATCATGGTTAGTATTATAGTTTGAGCTAGTATTTTGATTAGGGGTTAGGTTTAGGTTCATGTTATAGTTAGGGTTAGGATTAGGGTCCATTTTAGGGTTTACGTATGATCATGTTTAGGAGTAGGATTAGGATTAGGATTAGTTTTTGTCATTTGGGGTAGGGTTTGAGGTTAGGTTTAGGGTTAGGACTATGGTAAGGGTTAAGAGTTACATCGTGGTTAGTATTATGGTGAGGGTAATGGTTTTGATTGGGGTTAGGATTAGGATTTAAGGTTAGACTTAAACAATTATAGTTTAGATTATGGTTAGGGTAAGGTTTTACATCATGGTTAGTTTACATTAGGGTAAGGGTTAGGATAAGGGTTTGCATTAGGGTTCAAGGTTAGGGTCAGTGTTTTACATCAAAATTAGGCTAAGGGTTTGTATTAGGGCTCAAGGTTAGGATTTATAGTTTAGCATTAGGATTATGGTTAGGATGATGGTTATGGTTATGATTATGGTTATGGTTAGGATTTTAGGGTTAGACTTAGGATTTGGGTTAGCATTAGTACTGTGGTTAGGATTATTATTATGGTTAATGTTTAGGGTTAGAGTTAGGATTATGGTTAGTGAGCTAGAGTTGAGGATTATGGTTAAATTTTGTTTAGGGTTAGGGTCAAGGATTATGGTTAGGGTTTGGCATTGGGTTATGTTTTAGACTATGGTTAGTATTTTGTTTCTATCATGGTTAGAGTTAGAATTATGGTTAGGGTTAGTGTTTAGTACAAGGATTAAATGGTTTAATAAGGGTTTGCATGGCTAGAAAAAGAGTGATTGTTTAGGTTAGGCTTAGGCTTAGGCTTCAGGTTTAGGTTTGGAATTATGGTTAGGATTATAGGGTATACATCATTGTTAGGGTTAGGGTTTGGGTATGGTTATCGCAAGGCCTATAACTATCATTAGGTCTAGGGACCAGGTTATAAATAAAATTTGGGTATGGGTTAAAATTATAGTTAGAATTAAGATTAGGGTTAGAGTTTATATTATTCTTTAAATTAGGGTTTGGTTAGGGTTAGCATTATGGTCACAGTTAATATTTAGGGTTGAGGTTATGGTTTGAATTATGCTTAGGGTTAGGGTTAGGTTTAGGTTTTGGATTAGTGATATAGTTAGGTTTACGGTTATTATTATTTTAGGAAATAGTTAGGGTTATGCTTTAGGTTATGGTTAGGATTAGAGTTAAAATTATGACTTGGGTTTAGGATTAGTATAAGGATTAGGATGACTGTTCAGGGCTAGGATTAGGATTAGAGTTTTGGGTTAGGGTTTAATGTTTAGATTTGGACTTGAGTTTAGGATTAAGATTAGGGTTTAGAATTTTAGGTTAGGGTTATGGGTATGGTAAGGGTTTACATCTTGGATATTATTATTATTTGGTTAGGGTTTTGATTATGGTCAGGGTCTAGGGTTAAGATTATGGTTAGGTTTATGATTATGGTAAGGGTAATGGTTTACATCATAGTTAGTATTATGGTTAGCGTTGGGGTTTTGATTGTAGTCAATATTAGGGTTTAAGGTTTAGGATTATGATTATCATATCGTTAGGATTTACATCATTGTTAATGTTATGGTTTGAGATAGTATTTTGATTGTGGTCAATGTTGGAATAAAGGTTTAGGTTCATGTCAAAGTTATGATTCTATTTAGGATTAGGGTTTAGAAATTAGGGTTAGGATTAGGGTTTGGCATGTATAATTAGGGTTAGGATTAGGTTTTAGCATTTAGGATGTAACATTTATGATTAAATTTCAACATTTTGGATTAGGATTTACTATTTTCTATTATGGTTTATCTTAGGATTTAGTATTTAGGATTTAGAATTTAGGATTAAGCTTTAGAATTTAGGATTAAGATAGTTGTAATATCAACTTGTGCATTTTTTTTATTAGACTATGTATTTTGCATCAATAAAATAATCACTCTTTGTGATCCACCATCAACATAAGATAGATATAAAGAGAGCATAAAATGAGTAGCAAATCATGACTGAAATAAAATTTTGAACTTTTTTTTCTAAGCATGGAAATGACTTTAACAATATTAGCCTTTAAATAAAATAAGGTGGCCATTTAATTTTAAATTTTCTTAACTCATAAGCAATTAACCCAATACTAAAATTACCTTTTTTATTGATTTAAATCCTTGATTTTGAAAGAGAAACATTAAATTTTAAATCAATAAATTATATTATTCTTGATAATCATAAATTTTACATTATTGTGAAGTAGTAATTTTATTTTTTAGATCAATAAATTATATTAGTATTGATAATAATAATTTTAGATTACATAAAAATTAGAAAAAAAAAATATAGTAAAAGAGATCATATAATAATATGAGAATGATACATCAATAGTATCATCTTGTGATGGTTAAGTTATTGCAATGTTGTCCTTGCCATCAAGGCTCAAATCTCATGGGGATGAGGTCCCCCATTTGTTGCCTCATAAAATGATGCATACATTAAAAAGTTAAAGATCACAAGTTCTATAAATGTCTATCGATCCAAGCTCGGATATTCAAAATATAGACAAAAGATTGTAATTTATTTTCCAGAATAATCCAAAGAAATGTGGTCTACATGAGATGAAAAATGGAGTTGATGAGAAAGTTCTTAATCAATATTGATTCCTATAAGAAAAATTTATTTTAAATAAAGGAAATATAAAGCTTGAAAATAAAATCTAAATTTCAAAAGAAAAATAAATAAACTTTAACACCATTCCGCACATCTCTACAATTCTTTCCCCACTTGTTCTTCAAACACATTCAAGAGTGGGTAAATGGAATTGCAGGCGGATCTAATTATTCCACCAAGCTCTTAGATTTATGTGGAACAACACAAAAAAAGGAGAATTCTCCACCATTTTCAGCAGTCAGATCATCAACACCATTGTCTGGCCTAAATATCATGAAGAGGTCACCTCTATAAGAAATTACTAACAAAACACCTAATATTTTTTCTACCAATGAAATACTTAATCCATCTCTGATGGAATAAGAATATCCTCTAAAATTGAGGTTAGAGGGCTGGTAGGGAGAGATCAGGCATCTAAAACATGAATAGAAGATCCAAAAATCTGTCACATTACAGCAATATTAGTACTTCCAACCTAAACAAACTATTGATTAGAAGAGATTTAAGGTAGATAGATTTTTAAGAATTTTTACAAAATATTATCCATTTTACCCTATAATATGTTTAAATATTTTCTAATCTAAAACACTGAACCAATCCCATAATTATATATAATTTCACAGATCCTAAAGCTTCTAATGTTACCTTTTAAGTCAATAAGGAACAGACAAATTTTACCAAGTTTTTATAATTTGATTACATGACATATAGACAAAATATAATGGCATTTCATAGAGCATAAAAAACCAATTTATTATCTGTATACATTGTACAACTTCTACATATTACTATAAAAACCAACACAAAATGAAGTGAAAGATGAACATCAAAACAAAGGAAACTATCCAATGACCTGAAAATTTGTTAATCCAACTTGTAATTGCATCCCTCAATGAGCGCACAGAAATTTGACTAAAAATTTTGCATTTTTTTTATCAAAGTGTGGACTATTTATTTCCATATGTAATGTAACGTATTCAAGTTATTCAATCATAGTTAGTCTAGCGTATTTTGTTGGGAATTCAAATATTGTTACCTCTATTTGGAGAGAGAGCCGTTACTGATAGGCAATGCATTGTGATGCTCATTTGCATTTCCCAGTGTAAGGTCTGATCATTCTATTTTACATTAAAGATATTTAAATTTTATATTAAACTATACTATTATATCAATTAGTTAGTGTTGGAATACAAATCATTTATTTTTCTTACACTATTACATTCACTGGCCTCTTATACCTGGATTGCTTCCATTGCAAGGTTTGTTCAAAAAATGGTTAGCACTCCCCTCAGAATTTTTGACATAGCTTAACTGCCTTTTGTATCTTCTATAAGTCTATTGGTTGTATCAGGCATTAACAGGTCAATCTTTTGGTGCAACGTCAACCACTACTTGTAACAAGTGGTATCAGAGCTTGGTCATGGGTTCAAATCCCCTCAGATAATGGTGAAGGGAAATTGTTGGAAAAAGGGTGAAAGCTTCCCTCAGGATTTTTGAAATGGCTTAACCACCTCTTGTGTCTTCTACAAGTCTAGTGGTTGTATCAGGCATTAACAGGTCGATCTTTCGGTGCAATGGCAACTACTACTTGTAACAAGGTTACACCTCTCAACGTAATTATAGAAGGACATTTTAAAGTAAATCCTTGAAATTGTAGCTCCCAAATGAATACAAGCATTAGAAAACATGTTTGAACATTTACCTCTCCATCAAGTATTTTATAATTAAACAAGTTCAAAAAAAAATTTAAAAAGAACATGGAAAATATTAATTTAAAATAAACTAAATACTCTGAGAATATATATAAAATATTATAAAGATAGTAAAGATTAATGTTACAACAATTTTTTCATAATTATATATTATTTCATATGCATTATATATTATAATGTTACTAATGGTGTATGTAATTCTCTTGTTTGTAATGTAATGATCAACTTATATTTTTTTATTTGTGATTTAGGATTCTATAGTTGATACAGAATCTCTTTATTTGATTTTTACTTTATGTGTGATTGAGAAGAGAATGGTATAATATAAAAGAATGTTTTAGAGTAAAGCCTATAAATTTTAGTTCCTTGATAAATATAAGAATTAGGCAATGTGTTTCAACATTTGGTTCTCCACAAATTCAAATGGATAACATGCCAAGACATTAAGTTCTAAATCTATTCATGTTTGTTTATTAGCCTTGAATATTTTTCTCAATTATTCGCAAAATTTAATAATATTTGAAAAGTGTTCGCAAACACCACAAGTCCTTAGATAAATTCAAATATCATAAAGGTTAATGTATAAAAATTTCAGCAATCCACTTAAGAAGTTAGATCTATTCTACAGCATAGGTTTGGTTCTCCCTGTTAAAGTTTAGTTATCAAGGCATGAAAATTTTCAACATGGCTCTAGAATTTGAGGTATGGTCATCTTCAATTTAATGGCTTCAATTTATTGCATAAGAAAAACATGGTAAAACTATTGTCACTTGGACTATGTAGCCGACTAATTTTTCTGAAAGTTGTATAATGGAAAAATTGTTACTGCAGAGGTAAAATGCATCAATATGTTATGTCATCATGAGAGAAAGATTTATACAAAGGAGATAAAATTAGATGCAGTGCAGATATAGTTTTCATAATTATATTGCTTAAAGTTACGTTTGTGTGCGCGCACACACACACATAATTTATGCTAACATTCCCGCTTATAACATTGATCCTAAAAACATCAAATTCACTTTTCCCAAGGTACCTCCCCTTAAGGATTACATAACAAAGCATGCTGATTACATATCATAAATATATATTTTGAGAAAATATTCTTTTGAAGAAATAAATCCTAAATCAAGTGAAGCTCCATCAAATTGCCTCCTCAACCCTCATAAAGGTGGAGTCCTAAGCTAAATCCTTGGTATCTATGTCCCAAACTCTCAAATCATAGACCAAATTCTTCTCAACAATAATACATATTAACGTCCTTACACACACAACTCCATCGTATTGTCTTTGACCCTTGTAAGGGTGATAATCCTCAACCACAATATTTTTATCTATGGACAAGAATCCATACTCAATCTCTTCACCAAACTCCAAACTTGTCTCCAAATCAAATCTTCACAATAGATGCATTCTTCAAACTTGTTAGCATAAAAATGGAAAGAAAAATAAAAGCATGAAAGAAAAACAAAAAACACTTTTCATATAACACCATTCCAAAGAAAGAAGATAACTTGAGATGGTTGGAATACTTCATCCTCAAGCTCCACTTGCCTCCAAAATAAAGGCTCAAAGCACTGAAGCAAAATTAGCACAAGTGCAAGAGTCATCAATAATGTATGCTCATCATATGTTGAATCTTCATCTTTAATGCAAGAAATATTTCCTTCATTTGATTAATATTTTAAGTTCCCTTAAGTAGATCATTGGATTGAACTTTACAATTCTATGCTATGGGACCCTTTTTCTTACAATAAAAACATGCATTTTCTTTTTTCATTTTACCTGACCATTTATTATTGCCCCATGAATATAATGGTTTACCTAATATAAGGTCTTCCTCTTAATCTTTTTTCCTCCTCTATTCTTCTACTAAAAGGGCTAAAATCATATTTTTTAGAGTTTGTGAAGTTATTTGACCAAGTATAAAAACATCATTATATTTTAAATGTGAGTTGGTCAACATGACGATTTGAGCATCATCATCATCACCATCATCATCATCATCATCATCATCATCAATTGGATTATTAACCTCTACTAGCTTCCTAATGGGAGATCTTGTAATACCCCTCCCATAGTTTTCTTTTCAGTTTAATTGACCAAAATCTTTTAGGCCACTTTTCATGTGTGTATCAAATGCTTAGATAGATTTGATGTTATGTATATATTTATATTTATGGTTTTACTAACCCCATACTTGCATATGTATGGTTGGCGTGTATGTTTTATATTTCTATTTGATGTGCCTGATATGGTTGAGGAATAGTCGTATTTACTCACTTGCAAGATCCACACGATCGGTTAATCCTCACTATTGTTTGTTATATATTTATACATGTATGTACATGCTCATCTTTTATGTAGGATTTTAGGTACCGAGCATCGACTTCCATGAATTTTAGGATGAGTGTGCCATGTTACAAATATAAACCTGCTTTGAATGCCACTAATGAGTCAAATTATACACTTTCCTCATCAACAGGTAAGAAAACAAGAATTTTGAAAGAGATATATGATCAAGAGAAAAAAAATTATAAGATTTGTGTTTGAATCTTTTATATTATGTCATCATTGTGTGTATTTCAAAGAAGTAATTAATGAGGAACATTGGATCAAAACTATGGATGAATAAATTGCTTAATCAAAGAGAAATAAAATGTAGGACCTAGAGTATCTACTTGACGGTAAGGATTGTATTGATGTAAAATAGATTTAGTAAACAAAATTTAATGCAAAAGGTGAAATTGAAAAGCACAATACTAGACTAGGTTTTGCACAACAATATGGGATAGATAATCATAAAAAAATTTCTCTAATTGCTAGATTTGATATAGTTAGAATTATTTTTTACTGATAATTGAATAAAATAACTGGAAAATTTGTCAAATGGATGCAAAATTAGCTTTCTTGAATGGTTTTCTTTAATAAGAAGTTTATGTTCAACAACCACCTAGTTATGAGGTACTTGAGCATGAATGTAAAGTGTATAAATTGAAAAAGGTGTTCAATGATTTGAAACAAACACCTAGGGCTTGTTCTAGTCGAGAATATTCATATTTGATTTGTTATGGATTCATTAAAACAAGTAGTGACCTCACATTACATATATTAAAAAATCAACAAAACCAATTTTCGATTATTTTCCTATATGGCAATAAATTAATTTTTACAAGTGATTTGTTTGACATGTTCAAAATAATAATGATGAAACAATTTGAAATTGATTGTTTTGGCTTGATGAGATACTTCTTAGGCATTGATGTTGTTCAGTCTAACAAAGGATTTTTAATTTATCTTCTAATTTTGCCAATGATGTATTTAGAAAATTTAGAATGATAAATTTTAGATCAACATCAACAGCAATTTCAACAAGAACAAAACTTAGCAAAGAAGAAAAGGGGTCATATGTCAATCCAACTTTATTGAAAAGACTTGTTGGAAGCCTAGTGTATCTCATAGCTACAAGGCCAAATATCACTGATTTCAAACTTTATGGATCCACCTCAATATTCTCATTAACAAGTTGGGAAAAAGATAATAGAATATATTGCAAGAACAAGTGGATATGGAATTTTATATTATAAAAATAATGAATTTGATTTCAATGGTTATATTGACAATAATTTTGCAAGCAATGTTGATGATAGGAAGAGTACTTCTGGATATGTCTTTCATGGTGGCATAGGTGCATTCTCATGATAATCAAAGAAGCAAGCCATAGTTAAACTCTCATTAGTGTGTAGCAATCACATCAATAGCATGCCAAGTAGTTTGGACAAGGAGACTATTATGGATCTCTTGCAAGCATAGAAGAAGCCAACACTATTCTTTAGTGACAACAAATCAACGGTTGCATTATCAAAGAATTGTATTTTTTTTTTCACAAAAGGAACAAGCACATTGATACAAGATACTTCATTAGAAAATTAGTCACCAGTGGACAGATCTATCTTGAATTTTGCAGATTAAGAAATCAATTAGTAAGTATTTTTACAAAAGCATGGCCTAGAGAGAATTTTAAGTATTTAAGACTAAATATAGATGTAATAAATGTAAAAGTTTGTTAGAATAATGTTCTGATTAAACATACAATTGAAACCAAACTACATTACATTGTAACCAATGAATTTGTTTCCTAAAATTCAATCACTCTCTCTGCTATATCCTTAATTTGTTTTCCACGTTTCTAATTCATTTTGTTTTGAACCTAGTCATGTGAAATCCTGTACAACAGGTGACCGCAAAAAAACAGACATAAATTCTATTGCCGGCAATTGAAAAATACAAGTAGCCTCTTATTTCACGTGGATAAGAAACAGTTGTAAAATTTCTCTGGTCCACATTGATACTTAGCGATGCAATCACCATCAAAGTATTAAAAAAGTCTAAATTATGGCAACATGTCCTTCCCCCATGTGATTGTACTGTTAAATGTCTGTAAGCTAAGACATTCTTGGGAAAACATGGTTTCCAACGTGATTTCGTTATTTTAGGGTTTTCCTATTCAAACATGTGCTATTTTTTCCTCAACAACTTTTTCATCTTGGCTATATCTATATAACCAGCCAAGCAGTCTTATGCCATGGAAGCAGTCTTACATGCTAAGATTTACTTGTAAGCTTTCAATATTGAAAGACTGATTTCTGTCAGTATGTCGGTAAGCTCAAAATGTTCCTTAGCGAGGTTTATGGTACTTCTGTCTGCATTTATTGTCTCATTTGGTTCTCTCGCGTGGGCAGACTTGATTAGTCACACATTCGTTGTAAGTAGATTTTGATATGCTTGTGTGTTTTCATAAACAGAAAATTACTATGAGTAGATATCTGCTCAGTTTGATCTTTCATCCAAATGCCATAACATAAAAGTCAAGCTCGGGGGACAGATTTTATTTTTTTTTGGTTATTATTGAGTTTTGGATTGATGTGTCAACTTAACTTTTTTCTGGGTTTCAACGGTAGTTAATAATATGATAGATAGGTTTCGATCATCTGGTTTGCTTAGAGAATCTATTTTATATGAGAGTTATAACAAAGAAATTTGTTGATTTATACAGATTCAAAACACAAATATTACTCGGCTATGTGAGAATCATACCATAGTCACTGTGAATGGACAATTTCCGGGTCCAACCGTGTATGCTCGAAATGGGGACACACTAAATATTACAGTTATTAACAGAGCCCAGTACAATGCTACCATCCACTGGTAAATCTGGCTCTTGTAGATGGAAATGGCTATCCAGTCTTTATATATATCAAAATATTCATTATAATGTATAACTAACATAACGTCTTTCTGTATCTGTGTATCGTGGGAGCTGGACAGGCATTTTCCTTATAGACCCCCAATTTCATTGATGATTGAAGACCCATTAACAATAATTTGTTTTTTCAGGCATGGAATAAGACAGATTCGTACAGGGTGGGCTGATGGACCTGGGTACATTACACAGTGCCCCATCCAACCAAAGGGAAAATTTACGTACACATTCACCATTATTGATCAGGAAGGAACATTGTGGTGGCATGGCCATGTCTCATGGCTCCGTGCAACAGTTCATGGAGCAATAGTCATCCTTCCAAAGAGGGGCAGCTCTTACCCGTTTACCCACCCACATGCTGAGTTTCCTATAGTGCTAGGTAATGGAAAGTAATACAAGATATAATAATATTTATTAATCTAAGTTTTCTTAAAGAAGTCTTTTATTTCTTCTCACTATTAAACTCTAATTGTAGCTGAATCTTATATTCATTTGAACATAATTTAATCAAAATGTATATATCGTACAGGGGTCATTCTTAATATATTCATGAATTTAATCTCATTTTAATACATTTGCATGTATATGCCAATAAATATGACATTTATTTTATTTTTGAAATTCATTTTTTATATTTTTTTTTCTTCTCTAATCTTAGATCTATTAGATAGATCCAACACATAAAAATATTTCTTAAATTTTAAAAATTAAAATTAAAACTAAAACTTAGTTAACTCCCAGCTTTTTATTTTTATCATGAGCCAATTACTTAGTACATAATTTACATAATTCTTATAATGTAATGGTATTTTAAAAATTTTATTAATATGCATAGTCCAAATCCTAGCCTTATAAAGTCCATAAACAATGTTTTTCATACATGAAAAAATTATTAGAAGATCAAATTGATTGGTGCATTAAAAATAACATCATCACTTCAAAATCATAGTGTCTCTCAATTCTAAGCACAATTGATTAGTTGTTTCTATATGTAGTTGACAAAAAAAAATTCATTGTGATTTGAAATCTTTAAGATTTTTTAAATTTTGTCAGCCCTTCATAACTTGTACAAAGTAGAATCCAATGAGCTAGACAACAAGATTTGCAATCAACAAGATTAGGTCCATGAGCTAAAAGATAGATCAGAGAGATTCCAATGAATTAGAGAGTAAGAGTTTACAATTAGTAAGATTAGATCTATGAGGTAAAAAATAGATCCACTAATCAAATTAACCTAAATTCACAAATTTTATCCAATAATTTTAATTTAAGATTTTAAATAGCAAGAATACCCAATCTTTCTATTTTTCTATACCAAACAAATTTATATCTATATATTATTAAAATTATTAATATCCTTCATTCTTAAAACACAAATTATTATCTTACAATAATTAATAATATAATACTATCAGTTTCATAGATAATAAAATAAAATGGAGATTAATTTACCATAGATCATATACATTTAAAATTTCAGTATTGTGTTAGAATTATAATATACTTAGATTTTTTTTCATTTTATTCTTGTAAGATTATTGAGTAAAATGTCTTTATATTTTTTCTTTTATAAAAACTAAAAATAAATAATCAATAATCAATTAAAATCATTACAACCTTTCCAAAATAACCTCTCATGTCTTCTAAAATCACCTCTTCTAATATCCAAAAACACTGTTAAATCCAATCCCCAAATTCTACATCCCCATTTGCTCAAAAACACCATTTCGGCAAACAATCTACTATATCTGTATAGTATGAATGATTTTCAATAAGGAATGTACTTACTCCTTATGATTCATAGCTTTCTATCTTTTTGACTTTTCCTTTGTGCATTACTGGATTGTCATTGTATTTCGTAGTGGCTCTAACTGCTTCAAAAACAATAAAATTAAACAGGTGAGTGGTGGAACAGCAATCCCATAGAAATCGAGGAGGAAATAAAAAAGAGTGGAGGTGCACCAAGCGTTTCAGACGCTTTCACTATAAATGGACAGCCTGGAGACCTCTATAACTGCTCAAAATCAGGTACCTAACAGTTATCTTTTGGATTCAATTGGGTACAACTATTCCATTCTAAGTACCCAACTATTCCATTCTAAGTAGATGGGTAACTCATTAGTAAGATTCAATGGATTAAAAATGAACTTCTATCTATTTAAATTCAGAAATCTGTATTTAATTCTATTTTTATTAGGTGAGAGGTTCTAGTAGTTGATTTAATATCTAAATATTTTTGACAATATCATATTAATAATTGTAATTTTAAAGTTAATTAGTGTTGATCTGATGACAATCTATATTTGAATGAAATATATTCCTTAGATCTAAAATAAAACAAATCATGTGATGCTATATTAGTTTTACTTTTCTTTTAAGATTTTTTTTAGATACTTGACAAAAATATACTGATGTAACATTATATTTGATAATGTGACCTTCCAACTTTAATTATAAACAAGAAACTTACTAAACTATAAAAAAAATAAAAAATGATCTGAATATATTTTTTGTGATTTCACTAATCCAAATAAAGACTAAAATGATATTTATTGAAATTTTCTGTATACAGGAACAACAAATTTCTTTGTCAAACAAGGAAAAACCTACCTTCTTCGTATCGTCAATGCTGCAGTCAATAATCACCTCTTTTTCAAGATCGCGTCACACAATCTGACAGTGGTAGCCGTGGATGCCTCCTACACAAAGCAATACACAACAGACATTCTCATGCTAACATCTGGTCAGACTGCAGACGTTCTTCTCACAGCCAATCAATCACTAGCCAAATACTATATGGCCGCCAAATTATACACTACTCAAGATGAAGCAAATACCGATACCACCACAACAACCGCCATTTTAAGCTACAAAGGGTCTGATTCATCTGCCACTCCAATCCTTCCAGACCTTCCAATATACAATGATACTGACACAGTAACCAACTTTACCCAAGCCTTGAGAAGCCTGAACTCAAAGGAACATCCGGTGGACGTTCCCCAAAACATTAGTGACAGTAGCATCATAACCGTAGGACTCGGTTTACTTCCTTGTGAAACCGGCGGAAATTGTAGCGGTCCTGGCAATACCAGAGTGGCTGCCAGTATGAATAACATATCTTTTGAGCTTCCAAATGTCGCCATTCTCCAAGCTTATTACTTTAACATATCAGATGTCTATACCACTGACTTTCCTTCCTTTCCACCCCTTGAGTTTAATTATACCGGCGATGTGGACTCATCTTTGTTTGCTCCGATTTCTGGCACAAGAGTGAAAGTGATTGAATATAATGCCACTGTTCAGATTGTGTTCCAGGGAACCAATATCTTTGTAGCAGACAACCATCCAATGCATATTCATGGGTATGACTTTTATGTGGTAGGAGAGGACTTTGGTAATTATGTTGAAGCTAATCAGACCTCTTTCAATCTGGTCGATCCACCTCAACGGAATACCGTAGGGGTTCCTGTCAATGGATGGACTGCTGTGAGATTCAAAGCTAATAATCCAGGTAATAAACAGAGTGACAATTCTCTCATTATTGTAGATATGAAATATGGCTTGGAATTGAAGGTTAGGAAAATACGTATGTAATGAATGATTGTTCGATTTGTGCAGGTGTTTGGTTCATACATTGTCACTTCGATGATCATGTAACATGGGGGTTGCAAATGGTGTTTATAGTGAAGAACGGTCCCACTGAGTCTGAAAGTTTGGAGCCTCCTCCTAGTGACCTCCTGCAATGCTAGAGCAAACCATAGTATCAGAAATTTAGATTTTGTGGTGTGCAGCATAATGCACTATGGAATTCCTCCAGAAACGATGTGTTCAGAAAATGAAGCAATGTTTTCTCTGTATAGCCAGGGTGAATAAGTCCGTCCTTAGGATTAAGTATTTGGTATTAAAGAGAAGGGTGAAGCTTATTCTTTTTCTTATGTTTAATTGAATTCTATTATCTAATAAATGTATAATTTAGTTTTGTTTTTGTAAGTTCATAAACTAGTGTATTTATCTTTAAAGAAATATAAGTATATTTAAAGATATTGCAATTGATGTAATTTTAAACTAGGTGTAATTTTAAATCAAACTTATTCATTTAAATATTGTTTAAATAAATATTCAAATGAAGATTAAAGGTATTGATCGTGTGTATCCTAAATAAATATCGTTTACCCAAATGCATGCAAATTTGAAGAATGAAAACCCTAATTAAACACAAAACTTTATTAAGTTTCTTAACTCTTAATGAATATTAGTCTAATCAAACCCAAAGCATGATCATAAATTAACAAACATCCTAATGGAATCAAAATTTTACTCTTATTAGACCAAACGCTTATTAAACTTAATTCTAATTGACCCACTGAATTCTAACCTTAATCATGTAACTTATTGCTAACCCTAATTGAACTATAAATTTTACTATATTGTAATTTAAAATAATTCTTACTAAACCCTAACATTGATAATCCTTTGAGTTATAGACAAACCAAAGAGGTAAGCCAAAAGACTTAAACCAGTAGACAAAAAAATAGTCATCATACTTACAATATCATATAGAATGTGTTATCAAAGACAAGGCACATGATCTATTATATGGACGTGGTCATATTTCTATCTTGATTCTTAATGATTAAATTTTTAAAAACAACTAGTTTTAAAATTTGACTCTTAATAATCAAGAAAGTAATAGTTCAAAAAAGTTTTAAGAATTCCTTCTTCTTTTATCCATTGCATAACACTTATGAAATAGGTCATCTGCCTTCTCTCTACTAACCATTTCCTATAATGTGGGGGTTCCAGCAAACACGTGGCAATATACAATATGGTTTCTTTAACAAGAGTTTAGGTTTCATCTATTCGTTTGGAGGTATGACAATTGTATTCCTTGTGTTGGAGCATTTCACATAATTTGATCTAAATTTACATGTGCAAGTGCACTCTTGAAAATAAAAAATATCATCAAGCGAAGGCAAAAATGGCACTACCAGCTCCCATGCAAATATTCTTGAAAATAGATATTCCGCAATAGGCATGGTGACTACTTTCCTTCTTCCTTTTCCTTGGTTAAAATTGTTGGGATTGGAAGGCCAACAGACCTTTGTCTGTTGTGCCTTGTCTTTTCAGCTGCTCAGTATGAGCTTATAAATAAGACTCTTATTGTCATTTGTAAACGTTCTAATTTGGAGATTAATAAAATTCTTCTTCTCTCAGTGTGGACGTAGCCACTATTGTGGTGAACCACGATAAATTGTGTGTTCTGTGTATTCTACTCTTTAATTATATTTTTCTATTTTTATTTCTTAATTGGTTAAATCTACAATTGGTATCAGAGGAGGTTAATCACTGGTTGAAGATTTTGGTTTCAAAATTATGGAAGAAGTAAGAGTTCAAAAATTCTCTAGGAAGAATTACGGCATATGGAAGATTCAAATGAAGTCTTTGTTAGTTAACAAAGAGCTTTCGCTGGCACTTGAAGGAAAAGTAAAGAAACCCACAGCCATGTCGGATGAAGATTGGGGAAAGCTTGATGAGAAAGCCATGGTGACAATCTTTCTTGCATTAAGCGATAATGTGTTGTATAATGTTTCAAACAAAAATACAGCCAAAGACGTATGGGATAAATTGGCTTCAACATATGCACAAGCATCCGCTGTGAACAAAGTCTTCATCATGAAGAAGTTATATAAACTTAAGATGAGGGAAGGTGAAGTCATGACAAATCACCTCAACGAATTCAACACCTTGATCAGCCAAGCAAATTCAGTTGGCATGACACAAGATGATGAGAATAAGGTTGTTCTATTGCTATGTTCTCTTCCTAATAGCTGGGATGGACTTGTGACAATCATAAGCACTTCTGCATCAACTACCAAGAAGCTGGTTTTTGATGGAGTTTCATCCACCCTGCTCTCCAAAGATTTAAGGAGAAAGAATGATGAATCCTCTTCTAGTAATGCTCTCACAATGGTGAGCACCAAAAATAGAGGAAGAAGCCAATATAGAGGCAGATTTAATAACAATCAGAGGTCCCAATCTGCAAGAAGATCACAGTCAAGAGGGAGACAAAATGGTTGTTGGTTTTGTGGGAAGGTTGGGCATGTTAAAAAGGATTGCAAAAAATATAAGAAGGCACAAGAACAAGTATTGGACAGTCAAACAAACACAATTTGTGAAAAGGATTCAGGTATCCTAATTTTGTCAACAAGTGATACAAAAGTTGATTCGTGGGTAATTGATTCGGGAGCTTCCTTTCATGCTTCCTCTCTCACAGATGCATTTACAAATTATCAAGAAGGTGAATTCGGAGAGGTATATTTGGGTGATAATAAAGCATGTAAAATTATTGGGAAAGGAGATGTTGTCTTGCATCTTGAAGGAGGAGTAAAATTACTTCTCAAAGATGTTAGACATGTTCCTCAATTAAAGAGGAATTTGATTTCTATCAGCCAATTATACACCCAAGGTTTTAAAACTGAACTCATGGATACATGGAAAATAGTCAAAGGTTCATTGGCTATTGCTAAAGGAGACAAAACCGGTAGTCTCTATATTTTGAAACCCATTGATAAGGTGGGAGCTACTTTGACACTTGTGGACAGCAATGTTGCACTTTGGCATCAAAGGCTAGGCCATATTTACAAGAAAGGCCTTGAGGTAATGCTGAATCGTGATCAACTCCTGGGTCTCAAATCTGCAAATTTAGAATTTTGTGAGCATTGTCTTCATGGGAAACAAAAGCAGGTCAGTTTCTTGAAGGATGGACATGATAAAAGGACTACACCTTTGGAGTTAGTGCATTCAGATGTCTTCAGACCTACGGAGGTAACCTCTTATGGAGGCGCACAATATTTTATCACCTTTCTTGATGATAACACCTAAAAGGTATGGGTTTATATGCTTTCTAGAAAATCAAAGGTATTCTCTAAATTCAAAATTTTTAAAGCTCTTGTGGAAAATCAGAGTGGTCATAAAATTAAGTGTTTGAAAATGGATAATGGAGGTGAATTTTATTCGTTGGAGTTTGATAACTTTTGTGCAGATCATGGTATAAGATGAATTAAGGTTGTTCCTCGTTTGCCTCAAGAAAATGGGGCAGCAGAATGGTTAAATAGAACCATTCTTGAGAAAGTATGGTGTATGCTTTCTAATGCCAGTTTGGGCAAAGAATTTTGGGCGGAAGCCTGTAATACAATAGTCTATTTAATCAATAGGACCCCTTCATCTCATCTAGAGTTTGGCATTCCAGAAGAGGAATGGTTGGGAAAGAGGATTTCGTACTCACACATCAAAGTTTTTGGGTGTGAAGCTCATGTACATGTCCCAAAAGAATGAAGGACAAAGCTAGATTTCAAATCACAAAAGGGCATATTTGTTGGCTATGGTGAAGATCAGTTTGGTTACAGAGTTTGGGATCTGGTTGAAGAGCGAATCATTCGCAGTCGTGATGTCATTTTTAATGAGCAAAATTTTCCAAACCCCACAGACATTGATAAGTCTGAAAATGATTACATTTTTTTTAAAATACCTTCAAATGGTATTGCTTCTACTCATCAGGGATGAAGTTCCCTCCAAGTGACTCCAACTTCTGTTCTAATTCCTCCTCAATCTTCATCAAGTGAGGATGATTACCCACATCTGTTCGATAGATAATAGAGAGATTTGATTAATGACAGTCAAAGTTCTTTTGAAAACAGGGGAGAGGCTATGCTCTTCCCTTCCCCTCTCCACAGTAGTTATGAAGAAAATTTACACAACAATCTGCAGTCACCACAAGGAGATAATCTATAGGCAACTCATGGTAGCTATGGAGTCACTCACGGTAGAGAGAAAGTTCCATACATTTTCTACGGCACACCACATGTTCTCGGCAAAGAGAATACTTACGGCGGGTCTAGACATCATGCGGTAGACTTTACTCCATGTGGTGAATTTTCTAACCACTTTACCTACCCCTGCTCTCACGGCATTGATGACAACGGAATAGGGACTGATGGCACTGATTGCAGAGACATTGATCCCTACCCGCGTCACCCGCTAATTTCTCCTCGCTCCTAAACCGATTGCAGAGATATTGATTCTCTCCACCCGATTGCAGCTCCTCACTCCCAAACTACTCCTCTTCAAGCTAAGACGTCACTGGCAAAAAGAACCCGTGCCATTCCACTTGCTCATGAATTTCCACTTAACGGTCATATGCATGATACTGCAAACTAGTCTCAGCACAAGCATTTGCATCAATCCACCTTTGGTGAGTAGCATGGATATATTACAGAGGATATAACATGCACATCTCTTAGCAGAGATAATGTTTATCAAGAAGGAGTCTTAACAGGACAAGCATGCTGAAATGGTTCAAGTATACAGAGGACATGCTCTTTTCCCATCTCCAAGGGCAGTCCTCATGAATTACTTACTAAATCAAATACCAACAGAGATCCTTCACTTGGAGAAAATAATGATAATCAATTGCAGAGAACTCATTCTCGTGAACCAGATCATCCTGAATTGAGAAGATCCTCAAGACAAAGGAAAGTTCCGTCAAAATTCTCTAATTATCACCTATTATTTGTTGAAGAGGCAGAGCCAAAACTATTAATTTCTGAGCAAATTAAGCCTGCAAATTTTAAAGAGGCATGTATAAGCAATGATAAGAACAATTGGTTTGTTGTTATGACAGATGAAATGAGTTCACTTGAAGCAAACGACACCTGGGATTTGGTTGTTCTTCCACCAAATACAAAACCACTCAAGAACAAGTGGGTTTATAAATTAAAAGACAAAGGAGGAGGTCTAAAATGGTTCAAAGCTCAGTTGGTAGTAAAAGGATATGCTCAGAAACAAGGGATTGATTTCGCTAAAATATTTTCTCCGGTTGTGAAGATGATATCCATCCGAACAGTATTGGGCTTAGCAGCCATTTGGGATCTTGAATTGGAACAATTAGATGTTAAGACAGCATTTTTACATGGAGACATAAATGAAGAGTTGTATATGCACCAGCCTGAAGGTTTTGTGAAAAAGGGGCAAGAACATCTCTTTTGCCAGCTAAAGCGTAGTTTGTATGGGCTCAAGCAAGCCCCAAGATAGTGGTATGTCAAGTTTGACTCCTACATGCTTGAACATAATTTTATCAGATGTGAATCTGATCCATGCATTTACTACAAGACACTCCCAAATGGTGAATTTGTTATTCTTCTTCTCTATGTTGATGACATGTTAGTAGTGGGAACAAGCTCTAAAATTGTTAATGAGCTGAAAACTAAATTGGCAAGCACATTTTCCATGAAGGATTTAGGGGCAGCCAAGAAGATTCTTGGTATGACTATCACCCAGGATAGGAAGAAGAAAGTAATTACATTGTCACAAAAAGAATACATTGACAAAGTAATTCAGAGATTTGGTATGGCTGATGTGCATAGTGTTTCTACTCCACTTGCTTCACATTTTTAGTTATCAGCAAATTTGTGTCCACAAACACAAGAGGACAAGGAATATATGGAGGACATTCCTTACAAATCTGCAGTTGGTAGCATTATTTATGCTATGGTTTCGACACGTATCGACATTGCTCATGCGGTGGGAGTTGTGAGTAGATTCATGAGCAATCCCAGGAAGACTCATTGGGAGGCTGTCAGATAGATATTAAGATACCTTAAAGGCACTTCAGATTTGGTATTATGTTTTGGTAGCAACAATGAACAATTACGAGGATTCACAGATTCAGATCTTGCCAGAGATTTGGATAAGCGTAGATCTACTACCAGTTACACATTCATGTTTGCTAGAGCTGCTATTAGTTGGGCCTCAGGGCTGCAACATTCTATTGCTCTTTCTTTAGCTGAAGCTGAGTATTTGGTGCTTTCCGAAGGTGCTCAGGAAATGATCTGGTTGCAACGATTACTTGGTGAAATGAAGTATCAACAAAATGATTATGCTCTTTTCAATGACAGTCGCAGCGCCATATTTATGGCTCATAATCATACTTCTCAATGACGTTCAAAACACATTGACATCCATGCTCACTTTGTTCGGGACATGGTTGAAGAGGGTAGGTTGAAGGTTGAAAAGATTGATACTAAGATCAATCCGGCAGATATATTCACTAAAGTTGTAACCAAAGAGAAGTTCGAATGTGCAAGAACTTCTCTTGGACTTGTTAAGATGAAGTAGATCAGCATGTAGAGCAGGGGAATGCCTGATCAGCTGGATTATCCATTGACTTCCAGTGGAAGTTTGTTGGGATTGGAAGGCCAACGGACCTTTGTCTGTTGTGCCTTGTCTTTTCAGCTGCTCAGTATGAGCTTATAAATAAGACTCTTATTGTCATTTGTAAACATTATGATTTGGAGATTAATATAATTCTTCTGCTCTTAGTGTGGACGTAGCCCCTATTGTAGTGAACCACGATAAATTGTGTGTTCTGTGTATTCTTCTCTTTAATTCCAAAATTTTGTTTTTATTTCCAAATTGGTTAAATCTACAAAAATGTACAATAATTTTAAAGATAATTTTAGTATTTATTCAATTAGAGTCCCTAGTTATTTTCTGGAGATAAATGTTTTGCACTCAATTGAACTAAGATTTAACACCAATATGATTGTAAACTGGATTGCAGTAACCTGGAGTAAAATGATTTGAATAATGTATATGTTTAATATGTAACATCAAACAACAATGCTATGCATCAAACAAAACCTCATCCAAATTATTCTGAAACCAAAATAATTAGTGTGTGGATCTTTAAAACCAAAATAATTAGTGTGTGGATCTTTAAAACATTATATGATTGCAATTCTAGTACATGAACAACTATTAGAAAATCTTTGTATGACTAAGTTTATATGTAGACAAAAATTGTCTTTTTAAGAAACACTAATGTATTGTTCTTTATTAAAGTTGTACATTATTAAAAATAATTGACAAAACAAAGACTCTTATAATTTTTCCTGTATAATAGCTTTTTCTAAATAATATTTTCACGCTAGTTACTTTATTGTTTAAATGGCTCTAAATTTGTTGTGCATTTAGCTTTTCCACAAATTTTCATATAGATTGTTCACTGTCATTGCCCTCTTTTTTAATATCTTACAACTTGTTCATAATATAGAATTACACTCCTATTTAAATTTATAAATTTTTATCTAAATTACATCAATTATTGTGCAATAGCTCAACCAAAAATACTAGTTGTCTTTCTTTCATCAATGCTAATTGCAGCAAAATCATGCCTGAGAACAATGTCAGCAGCTTTTCCAATCATAACACACAAAAAACCTTATGAAGTTATAATTTGCATGCTCAATACTATACTCTTGGTCAACACAACCATCCTCATGACGGTAAAATAGTTATCACTTGTCTTTTACAAATAGTTACATTCCCTGATTTTGTATACATGGTTGGCAACAAAATCGGTTGAAACTATGCTAGATATCAATAGCTCCAGCTATTGGAACAATCAATGTTGCAGTCATTTCTGACCTTTTAGGAAGAGTTTTTAACAGTAAAACAAAGAGCAAAGTTGATCAAATCAAACATGCATGGATCATTTTCAAGTCATGTGTCATATATGGTGATTTTGCAGCAATGAACAACTTCTTTATTAATCATGACGGCCTCTTTACTCACATCAAGGACAATATGATATGTGACTTTTTCTTTGGGCTTTCAACTATTGTAGATATGTTCAATCCATGGCCAATTCTAAAGTTCACCAAGCAATGATTATTTTTCTTCCAATTAAATTTTTTAATATTGTTTTATTTTTTCACAATGTTAACACTCTATAGATTGAAATTTTATATCACTTTGTAAACAGTATCTATGTATATCACTATTATGAATTTGAATAATTATTATGAAAATAGTTCTTTGGACGATAAAATTAATGTGTTTAAATTTCCATAGTTTTATATTCTAAAAAATTTCTGAAACTATCTTCATAGCCATTGTTATGAAATTAAAATCAATGTATAGCCACTAAGAATCGCATATTATTTTTTATGAAAGCAAAAAAATTACACTTGTTTGAAAAGTCAAATACCATAGAACAAAGTGACTTCACTTCTAGGTTGAAACATTTTTCTGAAGATTAAATTATAAAATAAAAAATTTTGACTCTACAAAAAATAAATACTTGAGCATACATGGTCAGGCGATTTCAATAGAAATGCATAAGCATTCAGTAACAAGAGGATTATATGATCTAGATTTTAAATCAATAATGACAAAGTTTTTTTTTCTATATAATTATGGTTTTATTTTATGAATTAGCATCCAGACAAATGCTTAAACCTTATAATCATGGTGCTCTATTCTATGATAGTCTACTTGTCAAGAGGCTTTTTTATCTTTAAAGTTTATTTAATGTTGAAGATCTTTATTTTGAATTTGAACTATTTTTAAACATGGTTCTTTTCCTTCAAATGCTTACAAATTGCACTAACAAAATATCGTCTTCTACATTGCACCAGAGATAAACTAAGATATAAAAAATAAAGAGATTAGTTATGATAATTTCACATATTATACACATGATGTTGACAACCACCAATAGGCTAGCAAGTACTATTGCATCCATTTTTGAATTTCTTCCATTAACTAGTGATTAAAAAATCTCATTTCTACCAATTAAAATTATTATTACTATCAAATTTGTTACAAAATTAATAATTTGTATCTATATACATGCACATTTTTTATGTTTATAATTTAACAAAATTAATTTACAGCTATTCTATTGGCTTAAAAATTTAGCCTCTTATACACGGATTTTGTGGAAGCACTACCTCTATTACAATTTTTGAGGCAATATTATAGGGGCAAATACTTTACCATGCCCTTAAAATAATTCATATTTATTTTTAAAAATATGTTATAATATAAATGCATGGTTTTGGATATAGATTATTTATTAACTATATGTGTATTAAATTGAATAATAAAATTTGTTATATGTATTATAATTAGATGTTATGTAACATAAATTATAATTATAATCTAAATATTAATAAACTTAACTTTTTCATTATATATTTTATATTAATTAACTTATGAATTAGTGATAATAATATCTATTATTTATAATAAATGATTACAAGTTATATTTTAAAATACTAAATAATATGATTTGACATAAGTTATATGAACTATATAAAATATTATTAAAATTGTTCCTTGTTCTTAAATTAATATTTTAGAAATAATTTATTTACTAACCAAATTTCTATTTTTAAATTATAGGTTAACTATAAATTTATAATTAAATAATTTTCTCAGATTATGGTTAAAAGGAACACATAATACTTTTGAGATTATGATTAGATTTCATTCTTATAATTTCAACTATCATTAATGCTAACAATATGATTCTACATTAAAAGAAATTAATTATAAAAACTTGTTACTTCTACTAGAACTATATAAAACATAATAATTAAAAAATTAGTATACTATTACTTCTACTTTAACAAGTACTTAGCCACTAAATGGCACTTGTTTCAATTGTAATATATTGTTCAACATAGTAACTTTTAAATTTTATTTAACAATGCAGGTTACACTTTCATGGTTTATTTAATCACTAACATCAAATAGTAAACATCCAAATCATACAATAGACAATGTCTAAACTCTTACCAATGGAAATGTTCACTTCAAGTTGCAACATATTATAATATATTTCATTAATTTTTGTAATTTCTTTGCAGTGCTTCTTATCTTTCTTGTTCAATATTACTTTTTGATATTCATTGAATGGAATTTGTCATGCCCAAATTAATGTAGGGTAATTATAGCTTAATAATATCCTTATTAATTTAGTTGCACTATAATTTTATTCTTATTTAATTCTAGTTAAATAGAGCTCAAATGTTAGGTTAGAGTTAATTAGACTCATCAAAGGAAGAACTCTAAAATGAATAATAGTTAGAGTAAAGGTACATGTGAGAATGATATCAGAGTGGTTCCCTTCCAATGGTAGTTTCTTTCAAATGGTGAGAATATGATAGTATTTTTTGATAAACTTTAAAAGGGTACAGTAATCTCTAAGTGTGAAATATCATCCCCTTTGTTTGGATTCTCCTAAATTTAACATAAAAGAGAGAGAAAATAAAAATATTGTATATTTAAAGGCAAGAATGATGAAACCATACTTAAGTCCAGAAAGTAGCTCAAGTTTGATTTTGTTCTTTTGTTGATTCTTCCAACTCTTTTGCAAAGTCTTCAACACATTAAAAACCTTGCGACAAAAATCTTCTTCCTCTCAATCTTTAGCAGTTGGAGACACATTTTATTCTTATTTAATTCTAATGAAATAGAGCTCAACTGCTACTTTAGACTTAATAAGACCCATATGAGGAAAATTTTGAAGTAAATAGTAGGTAAGGCTAACGGTGTGTGCTAAAATGTTGACATACTTCTATGAGTCATTATATCTAAGATTGCTCAAGAATGAGGTCTCAAATAGCAACTCGTAGCTCTCTATTCATGGAGTGCAAGGGTTTATAATGGAGGCCCTCAGTTTAGACCTAGTTTGTGCCCATGCAAGTACACCATAAAATGAGAGATTCAAAGAGGAAAAGTAAGAATTCTAGTCTCCATGATCATCAAATATGCATGCAAATAAAAATGGGAGCTTAATCTATATGATAACAATGCATGAAAGAAAACTAATCTATGAAAGGAAATATGCATGCAAGATTATTCTATGAAATGAAATATGAATCTAATCTAGCATGCAAGTGCAAGAGTAATATAAATGGATTGCCATGGAGGCATGAGAGAAGAAGACAAGAAAAAGTTTAGTTGCAATGTTCAAGCTCAAGTGCTCAAACTCTCTTCCAAAATCGCTCTCCAAACCTGTAGCATAAAAATAACATAAAATTTGGATCCCTAAAATCTTGATGCCTCGATGCGTGGATCCCTGGATGCCTGGATGTCTAGATCTCTGTATGCCTGGATCTCTAAAATGATGAGGAGATGGCTCCTTTTAAAGAGCAATAAATGGTAGAGATTAAGAGGCAAAATCCAAGGGTGAAGAAATATTCTCATTTTGACTTTGGTGCACAAGATTCTCAAGAGGCAAAATCAATGGACATGGTTAAGAGGCAAAAAGATGTGGAAGAGATTAAGAGGCAAAAGGAGATTCCACTCATCTTGGAAAGTGTGCATTCAATGAGTAGACAAAAATTATTTTTCTTTTTATTTTAAATTTAGAAATTCCTTTTTCATGTGCACACATAGGATAAAGTGGATTTTATTATTTATTTTAAAATGTTTTTTTTCATTTAATTATAAGGGAGCATGTTATTTTAATTAAATAAAACTTAGGATAAAATTATCAAACCTTAGGAAATATTGAAATAATTGAATTAATTGTGATTTGATCAAAGAAGTTGATTTGAATTAAAAATATTGTAAGGCATTGATTTAGTAAATTAATAAATTGATTCCGTCGTTTGATAAATTGAAGAATGGGGGCCCGTAGTCTAGGTGAACATTTTAGGGTGCATACATTTGCCCCTCTTTGACTAATGTGTGATATTTATGGGAACACGTGTAGTCAAAGAATGCAGTTGAAGTGTGAGATCGATTTGGGATCACAAAACAACCCTAACATGTGATCAACGGATGAGAACACATTAGGAAAAAGATAAGGTCAACACCCCTGTAAATAGGTAATTGACATGTCCAAGATAAGAATCTCAAGCAAGGTTTCCCTAAGTGGAGAAATTGATAGGATTGATAAAGTTGAATCAAGGATTGAAGTTTGATAGGTACTTCCCCCTCGTGATCGAAATCAAAATGAGATAGAGGAGAAACAAAAAATTGATAAATTTGATCAAATCGAACTAAAAATAAGGTTCTTGATGTAAGATGAAAGATATAAGGATCACAGAACCAAGGTAGATCATCAAGCATGAAAGATTATGCCCCAAGATTGAACTAGAAGAAAAGAAGTGCGGTGAAAGCGAATGGAAGATAGAAGTTTGGAAGAGGTGGAAAGAAATGGAGAGAAGAAAGAGAATTTTCCTTAAGAAAGAGAATTCTCCAAAATCAATCAACTGTTTAAGATAGAAAATTTTGATTGAGATCACGAAAGAAGATAAGGAAATGAAGATCAAAACATGACCACAGTTGATTAAAAGTCCAAATGAAAGATGAAGGAAAACCCTTTCAAACTCATAATGTAGCCTAAAAATGCAAATTAACATGAAGTCTAACAATGCAAACTACATGACAGTGCAAAGGTGTACTTGCAATAGAGTAACTGTAACATAGGATCTTGTTTTCATCATTCATTAGAGAATGTTAAGGAACTTATTTTTATCATTGGGCCATTATTAATGGACATCATAAAATCAAACAATCATCACTAGTCACAAGCGTAACTATGAAGATATGAATGTGATTTATATCGGATTAGAATGTGGAAAGATTCTAACATAAGCATCAAAGACATAAAGGTCAAGATGACTTCGATGTTAGCTTACCCAATTTAATGTAGCAAAACCATGCTCGCATCAAAGCATAGATGTCGGGATGACCATAAGAATGATTGTGCAAAAATAGTCAAGGATGATGCCTCAAACCTCCTAAGTGTTTCAAGGGGACAACAAGAGACACTCTAGAGTTTTAAGACCACACCCACAAGCAGAAAGCAAATATAAACATGCCCCATGCCCCAAGTCCTCTAGCTATGCATACTAGAGAGACTTATTAGACAAGGACACTCAACAAAAATTAATAACAAGTAGCACACAAAGAAAAGATCATGACATAGCTCAAGCATTAAGTGTTGTGTTTAAAAATTTAAACTTGTGTTAACTGATACTGAGTTCCGAGGATAAGGATCAAATGCTTGCAAGTAGATAAGATCACATGACAAAATTGGATAAGACCAAACTGATGTGTTGAAAAACACTCGATGTCAGGGGTTGTGTTGAAAAACACAATTGACTATTTTAGGGTGCATACAAAAGGTAGATGATCCTAATATCACAAGACTTCCCTTCAAATTATGAAAAAATAGTAGTCTTATTTAAAAACTTTAAAAGGGTACAATAATCTCTAAGTATGAATTGCTAACCTGTTTATTTGGATTTCACTGAATTTGATGTATTGGGGTGAAAATGTAAATATTGTAGATTTTAACGCGGAAATAAGGAAACCATACCAGAGCCTGAAAAGAAAACTATGTTTGAGACCTTCTCTATCAATCTTCAAAAATTGGAGACGCGTTTTATTTAGAAAATAGAGGAGCCAATGGGAGGGTTTTTCCCTTCCTAAGAAACATCCCTCAAAAAGGTGGACATGACACACTTGGATGTGATCTATGACAAGGCCCTAGAAACATACTAACTCTATGAAACCCTAGTTAGATAAAAAAAATTATTACCCTACAAAACATAGAACCTCTTTATCTCACTCCCTCCTACTTTAGCGGCATAATTCTTAAAATCCTAAAATAAATCACACCATTGTCTCCCTTCTCTCATTACTGCTCACGTTGTTCATGTAAAATATTGAAGAATTCAAATAAAATAATGCACACAAATATATTTATTAACATAGTACAAATGCACATGAAGAAATCAAATCACATGTTTGAAAGTACACAAAGAAATTCACTAACTATTCAAATGTAATTTATAAAAAGAAAACTACAAATATAAATCAATTAAGAATAAATGCACCCACATGGACATCATAGACAAATTAGTTAACACAAAAAATAAATTGAAGCAACAATTTATGACCATGTGCCTACTATTTTTCAACTACTAATCTAGTTTTTTCTTAGCTTGCATGTAGCCTTCAAATTGTTACTAGAAACAAGATATTTTTAGAGAGGAAATGGTGAAGAATTCAATAGGAAAAGACAAGTTATTTATACCTTCCAATACTCTTTAAAGTACTTGTCGATGGCACATGCCAAAAGGGGGATTGGAAAATGTTGAAACTCATCAGGTAGATGAAGCCAAGAGGATGTTGAAGAGTCATAAAAATAATTTTAGATCTATTTGTCTTGATAGTAGTAGCTAACAACCTGGATACCCTTGTGTATAATTTTCTTTCCTACAATTTTTTCAACCAAAATGCATCTCATCTATGTAAGTGTTTGGTTGGATAAAGACCAAATTAAGGATTTTTTTCCCATTGCTTTCCTTTTAAATGAATGATTTTAATGATCTCCATGAGACTAGTCAGTCTAAGGGACCATGGAATCCTATCCTTAAGATGACTCAATGTTCCTTTCCATGTTTGACCTCCTGCTATGGATCTTGAGAATCAAACTAGAAGTCTAGTTGATCTTATCCTCCTCAAATAAATTTTGCATATTGTCAGCCTTCAAGATGATCTTGCATTGATCTGGGATGTATTCATATGTTGTGCACTCTATGATAAAGTTTCATTTAGTCTCAATCACACACATCTCATAGAACATTCAAGTCCTCTCTTCCCATGCCTCTTTGGGCCTATTTCATCTACCCATATTGTATCTAAGATGATGTAATCTCATCCTCAATTATGTCACTAACAGCCTGGCTTCCCTTTAATAGCTTCCCCTAGGTAATATTTGTCATTACATGTTCTTGACTTAGGATTACCAGCAAACCAAACAGATTTTTATTGGTTCTCTAGTCCTAAAGATGAGTATTTTTGCATCTATTTTAAAGTTGATATGATTGTTTCCATCCCCCCTATATCCTTTTAAATCTACAAGTATCGTAGTTGAGTCTCTAATGAATGTCAATCCCAAGATATTTGTATTCTTTTACAATTTCTAACGGGTTGCCTTTGAAAAGGAAGGTAATTTTTCTTTTTCCTTCCTCTTCAAAAAAAAACATGACTTTTTTTGGTAATATTCACCTACAACCCCACTTCTAGACAAGAGTTTTCCAAAGCCTCTAGAAGAGATATCTTAATCTATGAGTGATTTTTGATATCAAGATAAGATCATTGGTGTATAAAATTAGCTTCACCACAAATCCTACCAATTGGACCCCTTCTCCATCTATTTTGTCTAACTAGGTTTCTAATTTGTCAATGTATAAGCCAAACAAAGTGAGAGTTAATAAACATCCTTTATTAACACCAATGTCACTACCAAAACATGTTGGACTAACTACCAACATCTCCCTTCAAGATTCGTGACATGGTTTAACAGCCTCTTGTGTCTTCTATAAGTCTAGTGGTTGTATCGGGCATTAAAAGTTTGATCTTTTCGTGCAACGACAACCACAATTGTAACAAGTGGTATCAGAGCTTGGTCATAGGTTTGAATCCCCTCAATTGACACTAAGGGGGGGATTGTTAGACTAACCACCAATGTCTCCCTTTGGATTTTGTGGCATGGTTTAACAGCCTCATGTGTCTTCTATAAGTCTAGTGGTTGTATCGGGCATTAACATGTTGATTGTTTGGTGCAACGGCAACCACACTTGTAACAAAACATTCATACATTCCTTTCTTAGTTTTGATAAATATCTCAACTCTATCATATGGTCTATGCAGTGCCACTCTATACACATCCAAAATGCCTAATTATTCCATTGTGTTCCACATTTTGTCTCTAGGCACTATGTCAAAGGCTTTCTTGAAGTCCACAAAATAGAAATATACTTCTTCCCCCTAATTTTCCTATATTTATTCTATCAAATGTGAAAGGGTCATGCAATGGTCAATAGTAGAATGTCTAGGCCTAAAAATACTTGTCCTTTTTCTCTTTTTTCTTCCCATTTTGTCCAACTTCTAATTCTACATTCCACCATGCTCCCAAATTTTTTTTTGAAAAGAGGGTTGACCATTATAGTATGATAATCAGATGGATTATTGATGTCCCCACTCTCAAAGAGAGGAATAACCACACTAGTTGTCCATTCCACTCGAAAATCATCTTGAATGACACTATTGAAGACTCCTTTTATGTGAGGAGAAAGAAGATCAACTCTCCACTTTAAAGATTCAACTTGAAGCTTGTCAATGTCACTTGGCTTACCACTTAATTATTTCTTTATTAATAGTTTGATATCATCTATCGTGAAGTGTTTAATTGAAATGCTCACCATTGGAGGAGATTTATTCTCATGTTCCTGATCATAAAGTAACTTTACATATTATAACCATTGAGCATTTGTTTAATATTATTCTCAATTTTTTTTCTCTATTGAAGTTCCTTCTAGAAGTCTTCGGGATTGTGTTTTCCAAGAGATATTAATTCCCTATTTCTTGCATTTACATACTCCTCTTTTTTTTGCTTGGATCAATTTTGCATATTTCTTCTTGTTTTCTTTGCTCAAATATTTCCATTTTATAGATCTCTTGGTTTCCTTACATTCTTCATCATACTAAGGATTTACCAAAAAGGTATTTGCAGCCCTCTTCCTACTGCAAGATATTTTACATGCCTTTAATGCCTTGTGTATAGTAGGAATCAGCAAGCTACTATGTACAATACTAAATATATCCTTATTTTCCTAATTTATGAGGATTCTTCCTTTGTTAAAAGGTTCCTTTTTCCTATGGAAGTCTTGTTTATTATGTGGATTACTTGGAACAAATTCCAATCTAATATAGAGAGGCATGTGATCTAACTTCATCTCTATAGGAGCTTCTCCAATTTTGAGCTCTATCACTCTAGATGTAGGATGTTGAGAATAAATAACATAATTTGCCACACTCTACAGTCTAGTGTGTGTTTTACAAGTGATACCCCCTAAAGCTAGCCAGGATCTTGTGCCATTGCAAGTAACCATTCCAAGTAGACTACACAACCCCAATAATTCTACCTCAAAATGTGAAACACCCACATTATTGTCTTGTGAAGCTCTTTTCCAAGGTTTATCACTACCTTCTTCCAGCCATAAAGGATTATTCTCTCCTTTTTTTCCATTACTTCAATGACAAAAGATAACCAAACATATATTTCCAACAATCTCCCGCTTTGTCATTGATGGTTGTTACCCTGATATTAAACATGAAAATTTTTGGACTTTTTGCATCAAAGTCCTCAAATAGTAAATCTCAAAATATGTGTAAGTTAGCACAAAATCCTTTTATGAAGATGTTCCCATTTTGATTCTGAGTGACAATGTCAATTTCTAATTTGACCCAGTTGACAGATTCCAAGCTTTTAATGCTCTAAGTTTTTGAGATCTTTCTCCAAAAACCTATGGGTTCTTCAAGATCTATTTTCAATCATGTCGTCAATAATGTGGAAAATTTTTAGAGCTAAATGTTTTCTTGTGCAAGTTATAAGTTTACACTAATACACATTAATGTATCATGGTCTTATCAATACTTTTAATGACCTCATTCCACAGTAAATTGCAAAGCTACTCAATGTGGATGTTTTGTCCATCAGTATAATAATCTCCAAAATAACATAGAATTCAGTGGTGACTATAAAGGTTGGATTGAAAGTTATAATTGTGGTGACTTGAGTTTCAACTCCAAAGTGCATAGTGAAAACATTGATTGACAAAGTCCACTTGGCTTACTTAAGAAATATATGGAAATTGTTGGTTTATTTTTAATTCATTGTCAAAACCCATCAGCAACAAGAAGCACATCAATAAGTTGGTATATGTCCAAAAGTTTCCAAACTCATAATATCCACCAAAAATAATAAGTTGGCATGTATGTCTTTGATAAGTTGGTCTTCACGGGATTATAAGAAGTTTCAAAAGATCAACATAATACCAAAAATATTATATGGAAAGATAATCATTAATTATTTACATGACTAAGTTCCATAAGTTTCTTAAGGAGTCAATGAGTACTTTGGTCAATGAGAATGGTCAACTTGTTAACTTCTGAAAGCAATTAAAATCAGTGAAATGGAGGAAAAATTGTACTTTTTGGTGACTTTACATAGTTGTTGAAGTTTTTGAAACCTCTGATCCATGAAATGTGGAGAGTTTGTTATATCTGAGAGTTGGTACACACTTTACAAAAAATTTGAAGATAATTTGATTCATTTTTATATCGGAGAGTTGGTTCACTTTACAAAAACTATGAACTCAAAGAAAGAAAAGGATTCCTATCAAATGCACTTGGAGTACATTTTTTTAAGATGAATGATGATGTACAAGTAGCTTGTAGATCAAGAGAAGAAACAAAGCTTACCCAAACAAACCTATGAATTTATTTTTATTAAAATCACATATTTACAATTCTCACTTTATAAATGTGACTTATGTCACTGATTGTAAACAAAAGTTGCCTTGGGCCTTATCATTGTAAAAGTTAGATAACTCTTAACTTGTTCAAGAGGGTAGTTATTCTAAGAAGTTGTCTCAAATAACTACCAAGTAGTTACCTCAAATAGTTACATGAGGTAGTTAGGTAGTTACATGAAGTGGTTAGGTGGTTATCCTAAGTGTTTAAAAGGTATTTACTTTGTGATCCTATAAATAGAAGGCTTATTTAATGTAAAAAGGGACCTTTTTAAGAAAAGGAGAAACTATGGAGAAAATTCCAAAGAGATTTTTGGCTTTACACTATGTACTTGAAAGGGTCTTTAAACTTATATATTTTCAAAGAGATGATGAAGAATGTATTTAGTTATATGTCTTAAATGTATTCATGAGTTTTTTTTTAATACTAGTAAAAATAGGTTTTTAAGGGGGGACCCGAAACCCCTTACAAGGCAGTTACAAAAGATAAAACATTAAACCCACCAAAAAGAGACAAGGCCAAAAAAAACCAGCCCACCAGCAGACATGAACCAACAACAAAAACTAGTAAATAGAAACTAACTCCCAGCAACAGAAACACAAAAAAAAAAGGGAACGCAAAGAAAAGGGACTAGGAAAACTCCAGCAGATTTGCCTCCATATCTTTTTTAGCCTTGGACATCTTATTGATGGTTGCATTGAGATCCAAGAGCTCCTAAATCCTCTCTTGAATCTTCTACTTCTTTGATGAT
>BSBK01006544.1:202500-391770 GCA_027943335.1 Chamaecyparis obtusa
GAACAAAGCAATGATTCATAATTTATTGCACATTCTTGTACCACTATCATTGATGGAGAAATAATCATAAGTGAACCTTTGTAGTTACCTTCTTGTCCTCTAGAAATGGAAATCTTCACCTTTGAATATATCAAAGAACTTTCAATGAGTTATTCAATTGATGAAAGATTTAAAAATCAGCTTCAAGAAAAAGAAGATAGATCATCAAGTTTGTATTCTTTATCATGTATGCAACTGGAATATGAAGCTTTTACATTTCATGAAGACTATCATAGAGAAGAATTGGTGGGTGGAGGAAATATAGATGGTCATATGGATATTGTTGAGCGGATTGAGGATGAAAGATATGAATATGTGTCAAAAAATGTCCCTAATTTGATGGAAGAAAAATCAAAGACTTATGGAACATTCAAACTTTGGAGCAATCCTCTTATTGGGTCTCTTCATCAAGAAGAAATTTTTGTATCAAGGAATGTTTGTGAGAAGTATACCAATAATGAAGAAAGGGATGAGCTAGAAAATGATTTAATAGAGGAATATAATGATATTAACTCTTATGATGTCAGTATCTAAAGTTGGTGCTTAAAAACTTCAAATCATGATTTCCTCCATGGGAAAGGTGTCTACTTTAATCCTTTTTTTAGAGGAATGCATTTCTATAGATGATTCTCAAGTTGATATTTAGAAACAAGATTCAATGGTAGTATCAACATAGGTCTTTGCACTTCACAAATTATATCAAGGTTATCCAATCTGTGGCTTGGTTTCTTCAAATTCAAACAATTGAAATAATGCTCAAATGGAGGATGTGCATGAAGAGATTCTAGGAGTTATGACCAACAATGTTGAAGGTGTTATCCATGTGGTTCAAGATTGCTCAAGGATTTATGTTGAGAATTGGTTGTTTGGTTTACTAGTAAAAAAAATTATCATCTCATATATGTTAGTTTGGTCAACCTACTGAGATCATAGGTGTTACGGAGGTGAAAAACTCTTTTCCACAAGGGTGTCTATTTCTCCCAACTAGTAAATGGATTTTTATAATCATCTTTGAGTCACTTGTTTTAGGGATTCCTACCTTGTACATATTGTAGATAAATTTTTTATCATGTGTCCCATTTTCAATTTGTATTTAGTCCCTATGTTATTCGCTTTGTTATCTCATCTCTTTATCACTCTCTTTCCCAATGGATAATGCACTAATCTTGAATCAGTATCCAGGGTTCATTATACGTCCCTTACAGTCCTTATCTCCAGTAAGAGTCAGTTGTTACCCTATTTTTAAACATGAAAAAATTTGAACTTTTTGCATCAAAGTCCTCAAACAGTAAATCTAAAAATGTGTGTAAGTTAGTGCAGAATCCTTAATGAAGATGTTCCCATTTTGATTTCGAGTGACAGTGCCAATTTCCAATTTGACCAAGTTGACAGATTCTAAGCTTTTAATGCTTCAATTTTTTGAGATCTTGCTCCAAAAACCTATGGGTTCTTCGAGATCTATTTGCAATCATGTCGTCAATAATGTACAAAAGTTTCAGAGCTAAATATTTTCTTAGGCACAATAAGTTTACACTGATGCACATTAATGTATCATGGTCTTATCAATACTTTTAATGACCCCATTTTGTAGTACAATGCAAAGCTACTTAATGTGGATGTTTTGTCCATCAATATAATAATGTCTAAAATAATATAGAATTTGAATCTAACTATGAAGGTTAGATTGCAATTTCTAATTGTGGCGGCTTGATTTTCAACTCTAAAGTGCATGGTGAAAACATTGATCGACAAAGTCTACTTGGCTTACTTAAGAAATATGTGGAAATTGTAAGTTAATTTTTAATCCACTGTCCACACCCATTGGAACAAGATGTTGGAAGTGGTGGTGATTCTAAGAGGGGGGGTGAATCAAAATACAACATTTTTAACAAGGTTAAAGCATATGAAAAATTTAAAACCTTTAAATTAACAAGCTTACAAGCTGTAGAATAGGAAATCATAGTAAAAGTAGTCAACTCACAGAAAAGAGACAAGATTTTGAGTCGAGTGGGAAACCCTCAAAACCTTACATTTTTTTCATAGGGAGAAAAACCACTCTAGTAGAGCCTGTAAACTTTATTGAGCAATAACCCTCCTTTTACAACACCAGCTACAACTGCTTGGGCTATAGCCCGTCACTTCTTTTTTTCAAATTTATTTCAATCAAAACCATTTATATACATAATTGTATGTTGTAAACATTGCATACACCTTATATATATAAGCCTTTTAAGATATTGCTTTCAATAGTTTTCTCAATTTCACATAAGAGAAAACCCTCTCTCTTTCAATTTATCATTTACACAGGGATCTACCTTTTAAATAGATCCAACAAAATAAGCTTTCATGTGAACAGTTACAACAACCAGTGAAACTGATTCCAATATCAGTTTTGAAAACAAACTGGCCCTTTTAAAAAAACCAAAAATCTTTTCAATAAAAACCTACGAGTCGATAAAAACTATGATAGTTTAACAAATTGATTTTCCTCAACTATCAATGTACCGAAATAACAATAGCCATATGCCAAATAAAATATAATCACTACAGAGAAGATATCAATAAAACATTATTTTTCAACTTTCAAATGCCAAGAAGAAATAATTGCAACAGAGAAGGATCTTTCAGATCTTCTTGAAACCAAAAAATGATTTCCTTAACCCAAACTTGCTTTAGCTAAAAGCATCAACTGCCAAAGTAAGACTAGCAACCTTGGCAAGTTCAAAAAAATACCTGTAGCATGAGAATATATGACTTCAACATTCTTGCCAAAACAAATAGCCAATGATGCCAAAAACCTCATAGAACCAGAGAACGAGTGTTGTCAGTGAGAGACCTCATAACATATTTTGAACACATACCAAACAAACATATATTAGTCAACACGGGTTTCAGCATGCTAAGAAAATAATAGTCCATAAAATATCTGTTGTATTTCAATGAAAAACCATAACAAATGATATCAACCTGTACCTTGTATGCAGTGGAACAACATACTGAAAACCCAAAATGCAAAGCCAGATGAATGTTGACAAAAGATCAATCTTCCATCCATGGCGGCGCCCTCAGTTAGGGCAAACAAAAAAACAATAATCATGAGCCCTTAGATGAATTAATTGGAAGAAGACTTAACCAAAAACAAAATGATTTTCAAATCCACCACACACGATAGACATGTGGAATACCAAAGGCCAAGTGTTGATAACCGAGAGTCAACCAAAGAACCATGATAACAACCCAAGGTTATGCCCACATGACTGCAGAGAGTACAAGCCCACCTCAGCATAACAGCTGGAAAGCAACTCCCCCAGTGTAATACCCCAAAATTGGCACCTATCAATTTCAATCAATTTTGGTGCATTTCTCAAATTTCTGCATCATCGAAGTCCTACTTTGCTAGGCAATTTTCTCTCTCCTACCTGACTTTATTTAACTTGATGTCAATTGTAAAAACCCTAAAATTGCATTAATTAAATATTATAATTAATTCCTAAAGTCTTCAACTTTTATTAGCTAAATTACCCCTATGATAAATCAATTTAATTCTAAAGTCCTAAGTGCTTTAAATTAAATTAAACTCACCCCTTTAGCTAAATACCCATAAAGGAATTAATAAATTACTTGATTAATTGAATGGACACTCTTACTTGAATTAATAATTCAAGATATTTGAAAGGTCCCCTATGTGGCAATATCCATTCTTTTAATTAAGTAATTCATGCCTTTTTGTCTCAATTGGGAATGAAGGGTCAACTGTTTCAAATCAAGAAACTCTTCATTCCTCTTTTGACTTTGCCTATTTAATGAACCTCTTTTTCTCATTCGAGGTGAGCAATTTTGAGAGCACATAAACTATAGCGAAATTATGTCTCACTTTTATTCTTATCTTTTAAGCTTTTATTGCATTATTAGACTAATCTTCATTTAAGTGTAATTGCATTTCATATTTACTTTCAAGTTATTAGATTAAAATCTACACTTCATTTTAGATTACAAATTGCATTTTCATCTTAGATTAATTGTACTTTGCTTATCATTCTAGTTTTCAAATCCTCCATATTAACTCAGTCTAATGGTTGTTGGCTCTCCAATCTAAGAGTAATTAAACACCCTGATTAATTAGGAGGCAACAGGTCGCTTCACCATGAATTTCAAATTGAGTAATCAATACTCTCCTTTGTAATTCAATTGTGTGAGTAATGACTATGTTGTGTGTGTAGTTGGATTTGAGGTCCGCTTCAACCACATACATTTTGGCGCCCACCGTGGGGCAAAAAAGATCAATTTCTGGCCTAATTCTTGATTTTTCTGACAGGAAATTTGAGCTCTATCATGCATCCATACTGTCCTATGTACGGATTCTTGTGTGAGAATCCAGAGCATATCGCGTGAAGTTTCACTCTCAGTAGCACTCTCTCGCGCAAACTTTCACATCCTCACACAGCATCCTATGCTTTCTCACACATTGTGGAGTACTTCCTCATGCGAGACTTGACTCCAATGTTTTAAAAATTTTCAGTTTCTTTGTTTTCTGTTCCATATTCCTAATAGTTTTTATTTGTTGTTAATTTCCATTTCTTAGTTATTTTTACAGTATAACAGTTTTCTGCAGGACATTTGTTGAAGAACATGAAACATGCTAATGGTTTGAAGATCTCATAAAAACGTTTTGTTTGTTTCTTGCTTTCATTCACATAGTCTAATTAGGGCTCCATTAAAATTTCTTGGAAATTTTGATAGTGGGCTAGGGAATTTGGCTCTTCATTACATGGAGGTTATGACCATGAATGAACCCAAAAACCCAATGATCCTACTAATATGACAAATTCTTGGGGAAGCAAAGAAAGGTAGTGAATCTTTAGCCCTTCTACTCACCAAGGGATTATGCTCTTCTCTCTTTGAGAGAACCAGAAACCCAAAAGTGTGTGGATTTGGTGGAGTGAAACTAACTCGGTGATGAATATATTTTGCATGTTTGGGTGAAGTGATGAGGTACATAAGTATGCTCTTCTCTCTTTGAGAGAAATAGAAAATCAAACCCTCTGATCTAAGCCAAGTTGTGTAACCTTTAGAGGGCCTGTCGGAAGTTGAACCTCTGGGAACGACCCAAGTGAGTATGCACCTATCACCAATTATTCTACCTCACTATAATAAAGAATATTTTGTTGAGTCTAAATACTCCAAAACCATGTTAACTTCCTTCTCATGATTTCAACTATCATCTTGAGAAGGCCTTGTCTTTTGTCATGAGCGGCGCCGCTCCTAGCCCTACTTGCGGGGGTGTACAGCTTTCAAGTGTTGGTGTGGCTGCGAGGCCCTAGCCCTATATCAGGGGCACCAAAGGTTAGTGTGAATGGAAGCCCACTAAAAACTATCCCTAGTTAGTTACCTACATGGTTCACCTCTGAAAGGAGTCATAATCTTTGCACAGGGAGGGGGAAGAATCTCTCCCATAGATTCCCATCATAGGCATACACTTGGGTGTTTGAAGGTGGTATACGACACTGGCCCCTGCCACAAGGGTAACCTTTGAACTTATACTATTGAATCCTTGGAAACACCAAAAACATGGGCACCCTCTAGAGGGTGACACAGCTGTGTGAGGTGCACGTATGCGCATAAGCAATGGGGCAAAGGTTTTGGCTTCTCACCATTTTTTTGGTAGGGATAAGCTATGTGTTTGTTATCAAGTCTTAAACATTGTCCAATCATTATCAAACAAAGACTCCCCTAATGCTATCAAGTTGCTTTGTCCTTGATAGGTTTGTTAATGACTACTTCTTGTATCACAACTGCTTGATCTAAACCTTTGTGTCTTTAAACAAATGCTTGAAACCTCAAAATGAGATTGTTGATTAAACTATTCTACAAACCTATCAGGAAACTAGATTTTCTGTCAAACATCAATTCAAGTTGTATCTCAGAATTCAACTTTTACCTCAAAAATTATGTCGAACTATCAAACTTTGGAATTTTCCCGCGTGAGGTTTCACTTTTCAGAGCACTTTCTCACACAAGACTTTCTTCTTTCGCGTGACCTGGTACTTTCTTGTGTGAACCTATACCTAGATTTCAAAAACAAAGACTAAACTCCTGTTGACTAGTCAAACTTTTTCCTGATCTGCTTTTTGCCTGTGGTTTGTTTTTTTGTTTTCCTATCGTTCACTATCAGAAACTGAGTGTATCAAACTAAGAATCAATCGATCTTTGCTTTGACTCATGTTGTCTCTCATTTGTTCACCTTATCTCTTTATGCTTTTGTGCCTCGTGTTGTGATAGTCTTATCTCAGCTATTCTAGCCACCTCTTTTGATGACTCATGCCAGGTCCATCTCGCATCTTGGCTGTTCTAGCCATTTATCTCCTTTTCATTATCTTAGAGACAGAGTCTAGCATTATCCCGAGTCTTCTCTTGTCACATCTTTGTTTATGACTGTCATGACTCGAAGTGGCAAGACTTTTTCCCATTCAGAATACTGGTCAAGGTAGGAGTTAACCTCGTAATCAAGAAATAGATCATCCTGAATCTGTTGTGAAATCTAAACTTTGTGAGGGATCCTCAAGCTCTTCATTGGGTACTTTGAAAATTAGCTCATCTCAATCACCTCCAATCTTCCAAGTGTTTTAATCCGCTATTTGAAGTGCAACCTAGTTTCTCATTTCAAGATCAAGACAACTCGTTCTTTCAAAACAACTCATTGTTTCATAATTTTGGAAGGCCACTTTCTCAGACTGCTCCTATTATTGAGACTATTGATCCTACTGAAGATAGTGACTCATTTGAAACTGTTGATCCTTTTGATCTTGTTCATGCACCAAAAGTCACCTTAGCTACACCTTTTCGGTGTTGTTCATATCGCTTCACTAAGGCTTCAATTGTTGCAGGAACTTACGCTGAAAAGATGGGAGGACCATTTGACTTCTAATCAGGCCAATACGACCAAGCTCATAATCAATCTCAGAACAACCAATACCATGGTCAATCTTCTAATGACCAACATCACAGCTAGTCCCAACATGACCAAAATTAGTCTCACAATGACGATCAATCTCAAAACAAAACTCAAGGTGATCGACAAGCAGCATACCACTATTGCCCTCCTCCGTTCGATCAAAACCAAGATGATCAGCAACAAGATCAGATTCTGATCATTTATGAGATCCTTGGGAATAAAAATGATGTTATAACTCAACATGATATAGACGCTACCAAAGCTAATAAGAGTCTTATCAAAATGATGGAGATCCTTCTCCTAGAGGATAAAAAGAAATACTTTCTTCAGTTAGCTCAACAAGGAGCCAAGTTACCCTCAAATTTCCAAGTTGAAACTATTGTAGCTAAAGAGGAAGAAACTGAAACCACCAAGCTACAAAAGATGATTTAGAATATGCAAGATCAGATTAGTCAACTTGCAAAGGAAAAAGATAAGTCCACACAACAATTCACAATGGATAGTATATGCCCTTTTCCTTTTGACAAAAGTATTCACATGCCTCCTTTTCCAAAAGGAGTCGAGTTGCCCAAATATGACAAGTACATGGGTACAATCAATCCCCAAGATCATTTGAGGGAGTTTGGTGCCTTATCTATGGAATTTATGCATGATCAAACTTATCTTATGAGACTCTTTCCCCATTGCCTGGGCAGACCAGCTATGGAATAGTTTTGCCAATTGCTCCCTGGCATTAAGACTTTTGATGAGATCACTAATCTTTTCCTTTAGCATTATTCTCACAACATTCAACACCTTGTCAACATTCATGACTTGTGTAACTTGAAACAATGATGGGGAGAGTCTTTCTTGTCTTTTCTCCAAAGGTGGAGACAACTTTGCACAAAGTATTCTCGTAAATATCCTAAATCTGAGAAACTTGATATCTTTTTGGACAATCTTCTCCTAGACTTTGGCTATCAAGTACAACTACAAGGTCCTTTGACTTTTGACAACATGATCAAACAAGTTGTGAGGATAAAGGCCTTCATGATTAAAAAGGGAGAGTTAACTCTAAATAAGGATAATAAGCAAGGATTCTCCATGAACAAGGACAAAGGAAAGAATGTCAATAAGAATAGAGACATTGTGAATGATGGAGTGGTTGATAATGTCACTACAAAGCCTTCAAAGCCTATCTTTAATATTACTTCCAGTATACAAGCAGCTAAGGCTATTGAAAAGACCACAATGGATAATCAGCAAAATTCAAGATTTTCTAAGAACAAACCTTGGGCCTCTTGACCCAAGCGTGAATTCACCTCTTTGGGAGAGCCTCTTGATGTGGTCTATAAAACTCTTGTACAGAATTGGGTTCTCACTCCTTTGGAAAAGTTTCCTTATGACCCGCAACCAAGACCTCATTGGTGGAATGACAATGCCTATTGCGACTATCACCAAAACATTGGTCATAAGACGTCTACTTGTCTTCAGCTAAAGCATAAGGTTCAAGATCTCATTGATAATGGTGACATTCTTGTGGAAAACCATAATAAGAATTCAGACCATCAGGCATTTAAGGATCCTTTCCCTCCTCATGAGAAAGGTGAATCTTCCACAACTAAGAACAACAATGCCAAGGTTAATTACACGTACATTGCTACTGATAATGTCATCAACATGATTGAACTTGTTGGAGTTGCGTATTGCAATGTGATCACTTCTAAGGGGAGCAGCGATGCTCCCAAATCTAAGACTCCTTTCATCTTGCATAGTTCCACATCTCATTTGTCTGAATTTGAACAAACTCAAGATTGTGCTAATGTTGTTACTCGATCATGTGGAAGAGTTGTTTTGAAAGGTCCTGATCCTCCAAAGCAAACTATGGATAAGGATTCTTTGAAACAAACTATAGACAAGGCTGCTCTGAAACAAATGGTGGATAAGACTACTGCTAGTCCTACCAACAAAGCCTCGAAATTGACCCCTGTGCCTAGCACCGCTAGTTATAGCATTTTAGATCAGCTCCAGCGAACCAATGCTCATATTACCATTTGTGAGTTGTTGAAAATATCACCTGCTCATAGGAAGATTTTGGATAAAGCCCTCACTGAGGCAAATGTCCCCAAAGATCTTGATCTCAATTGGTTCCAATCTATGGTGGGTCATTTAACTTTGCCACATTATTTGTCCTTCTCTAAAGAAGATGATCACTCTTTGAGCCATCCGCATAATGCTCCTTTGCATATAGAGGTCATGATAGGTCACAAACATGTTTGTCGCATGCTTATAGACAATGGTGCTGGTCTCAATATCTATTCTGCTAAGTTTCTTACTCAGCTAGGTTATGATGAGGATTGCATAGACTCCGCAAAAAGATTACCATCAAAGCTTATGATGAAGAAGAATGTAAATCCCAAGGCTTAGTTGTGCTACCTATCTACGTAGGACCTATTGAGAGAGATGTTACTTTTCAAGTCCTTGATATTCCTCTTGCATACAACATTTTGTTGGGAAGGCCATGGATTCATGATATGCAAGTTGTTCCATCTACTTACCATCAATGCATCAAGTTTCCTTTCCATGGTGCAGAAGTCACTATTCCTGCTAATACCAACTATTCTTGCAAATTGTTCCAACAAATAGAGAATCCACTGAGTTCTATGATGTTAAGCTAAGAGAAATGGAACAAACTTTGAAACTTAAGGATACATGCATGGGAGAATACCAAATTGAACCCAGGTGCTATCTCTAGTTGCTTTGCCTCTATCTCCATGTTCTTATGGGAGACCTTCTGAGAATAACAAATCTACCACTAGCTCTCCTCAAATAGTTTATGATGGTGCCTTTGTCAAGGCTACAACACCCCTAGAAAATGAGGAAGAAGAAAGAGTTATCATAGCCTGGATCTATAAGGGGAAACAAACATCTGAAATGACTACTCCACCTCAAGATTTAGAACGAGAGCCCTATAGTGAAGGTTTCAAAATCATGAAGTGTTTTGGGTACAAGGTGAGTGGTCCTATAGGGATGAATGACAATGGTTTTTTGAAACCCATTGAAGCTACAGGTCACCGCTCAAAGGATAATATTGGCTTAGGCTTTAAAAAGACTCCCTTCCATTTAGGGATAAAGAAATTTGTGTCCGCACCTGAACCTGAACCTGAACCTGAGTCAGAATCTGAATATACTACTCCAGAGATAAATCTAGAGGCCAGCTTTGATGAAGACATCTTTCCTTATCCCATACCTCTAGATCTTGCTGCGCTCTTTAAAGAGCCTGGTGAGCCTATCATACCTATCCATATGGTGGAGACTGATACTGATACTAATACTTATTCTGATGTTGATTCTGATAAAACTTCTTTAGTGCATCAATTCACATATGAGAAATGGAAAGCAATGCTAAATGAGGATCCCAATTTTCTAGGGGAACAATACAGGCTGCCACATTTTCAAAAGTGGTATGAACAAGAAAAACTTCAGCAAGTTGTTATTGCCACAAGAGATGGTAATGAGTCTGATGATGATGCTAGTGCTAATGGAATTCCCACATCAAGTACTGACTCACATGAATATGAGTTCGACTCCTTGTCTGCTGCTACTTTTGATGTAGATATAGATAATGTTCATGTATATGAAATACTTCTTGAAGTAGGTGAAGGGTTTAGCGCTAGGATGCACAAATTAAATGCCATCGATGTCGACCTATCCTCTACTTTTGATGTAGGTTCTCATAGGGACTCGAATGCTCCTTTGGATGAAATCACTCTAGGTCTTGACTTGCTCATCAGTGCTTTTGATGGTTATATTGTGAACACAATTAAACTAGCCACTACTACTCTTTCACTCCGTCGTCCTGATCTTATTGACTAGAACTCCCTCTCGTCATCCAATGAAGTCCTAACATTCTAGAATGATTACACTCTAGCCTGCTACCTCCATGCTATTGAACCTGTAATGTCTTCCACCAACAAAAGTAGTGTCAGCATGACAGAGATAGATATCAAGTATCTTAGTCAAAAAATTAAAATAAGAAAAAATAGATGCTCTGATGGTGAAAACCACATTGTGGCAGTATCAGAGCCAAAAATAGTAAAAATAAAAGATGTATCTGAGGGTGAAAACCTCTCTAAGGCACCCAAGGATGAGATACTTGATACTCTACCAAGCCCTTTTCAAGAGAGATCATCAGTTTTGATTGAGCTGACATAACCAGTGAATTTGGGTACAGAGGCTACTCCACACATTATACATCTAGCACAGTCATTGTCTGTACAAGAAAAGGAAGAGTTCACTAACTTCTTTCAAAGAAAGAAAATAAACTTTGCATGGACCTATTATGATATGCCTGGATTGGATCCCAATCTGATCATGCATCATCTATCCATTGCACCAGGTGTCAAGCCTGTTAAGTAGAAGCTTTGAAAGATGCACCCTCATGTGGCACTTTTGGTTAAAGTTGAACTAGAGAAGCTCCTTAAAGCTGGTTTCATAAGAGCAATTGATTATGCCAAATGGATTTCAAACATTGTTCCCGTCACCAAACATGATAAATCCATTTGTGTGTGTACAGATTTCTAGGATCTAAACAAGGCATGTCCAAAAGATGACTTCCCACTACCAAACATTAACATGATAGTGGACATGATAGCAGGTTATGAGATGTATTCCCTGATGGATGGCTTCTCTGGCTATAATCAAATAAAAATTGTGCTAGAGGATCAAGAAAAGATAGCTTTCATATGTGCCTGGGGCACCTTTTGCTGGAGTGTCATGCCTTTTGGGCTTAAGAACGCTGGAGCAACATATCAAAGAGCTATCACTACCATTTTCCATGATATGATGCATAAGACTATGGAAGATTATGTGGATGATACTTTAGCCAAAAGTATGTAGCAAAGAGCTCACCTTGAAGATTTGGGTCCCATTCTTGACCACATGGAACAATTTAGTCTCAGACTTAATCCCAAGAAATGTGCATTCGGTGTCACTTCCAGAAAAATCTTGGGTTACATTATTTCAGCTAAGGGTATAGAGGTTGATCTGGAAAAAGTGCAAGCTATTATGGAAATGCCTCCACCAAAAAATATCAGTCAAATGAGAGGTCTTCAGGGAAGGCTACAATCTATTCGGTGATTCATTTTACAGTTGGCTGACAAATCACAACCATTTACTAAAACTCTGCATAAAGGTGTGACCTATGAATGGAATGAAGAATGTGACAAGGGGCTCACTCAAATAAAATAGTATCTTGCTAATCCACCAATTTTGATGCCTCCTATTCATGGAAAGCTTCTTATACTATACATCTCAGCCATGAGTACATCTTTAGGTGCTCTCCTCGCTCAAGAAGATCAGAACAACAAAGAGAGAGCTATTTATTATATCAACAGAACATTGGTCTCTTATGAGATGAACTATTCAGTCATTGAAAAAGCTTGTCTAGTTGTAGTGTTCACTTCACAGAAACTGCAACATTATATGCTCACTCACACTACAAGGCTTATTGCAAAAATTGATCCACTAAAGTACTTACTGAGCAAGGCTTCCCTCATGGGTAGATTAGCAAAATGGGTTATGATCCTCAACGCATTTGACATTGAATATGTGGAAAGAAAAGCTATTAAAGGACAAGCGATTGCTAATCAGTTGGCAGAGGCTCCTCTGAAAGATCACCAGCCTTTAAACATTGAATTCCCAGATGAATCTATCATGCTTCTCACACATCAATCTTGGAGCATGTTCTTTGATGGATCATTCACTCAGCAAGGATCAGGTGTAGGCATTCTATTTATAACACCTCAAAGATACTCATTGCCTAAGGCTTATAAGATGGTGTTTCCCTGCACAAACAACATAGTTGAATACAAAGCTCTTGTACACACTAAAAATGGTGCACTTCTATGAACCATTACATGCAAGGTTGCTCAAGAATGAGGCCTCACAAAGCGGCTCATAGCTCTCTATGCACGGAGTTGCAAGGGACTATGATGTGTTTGCTCTCAGCTAGAGCTACAAGCTTGTGACCTTGCTAATCAACCATACAATGAGAGATTCAAATGAAGACAAGGGGTTAATGCCAATATCTCCAAGAATCACTATGAAGATGTAATGCAATGCAACTAAAATGAGGATATAATCTAAGCTATGAAAGGAAAGTACAATGCAACTAATCTATGAAAGGAAATAGCAATGGATTACAATGCCTCCTATTTAGACTATGTGAGTTAAATCTATTGCATAAAGAGGAAATCTACACTAAGAATGCCATTATCATGCTACTAAGAAAGAAAATATGCAACTAAATGATGAAAGCAATAAGTCTTCAATGTCTTCAAAAGCTCCAAATGCACCTAAAACCTGCAGCATAACATTAGCATAAAAACATGGTATATGCAAATGGAGGAGAGAGCTCTCCTTTTATAAGAAATGCAAAGAAATGGACCATTGAGATTAAGAGGCAAAAAGTCTTAATTAGTGGTGGAGCTTGAAAGAGGAGCAATCCATGTGCACAAGTATCCTCCAATGAGAGTGAAGTGTTGACTTTTGAGCCTCATGTGAGACAAAAAGTACTTTTTTTCTTGTTGTGAAATAAGAATAATGTTTTATTTGTGCAACTTAGGATAAGAGGAAAATGTGGGCTTTTTATTTAATCAAAAGGGGAGGAAATATTCCTTTTAAATAAATAAAGACTTAGGATAAATGGTTAGCCCAAGGATAAAAATCCAATATATGATTGAATTTAAGATTTGATCAAGAAATTGATAATGTTGAGAATATTGATTATTGATCAAAATGATTCAGGGTTGATAAATCGAATAAATGGGGCCCAAAGTCTAGACGACCATTTTAGGGTGCATACAGCTCTCATCAATGGTATGAAAATATCCATTGAATGGTGTGTGGACGAGCTCAAGGTCTTTGGAGACTCTCAGTTAATCATCAAATAAGTTAATGATGTCTACCAAACAAAAGATGACAAGTTAATACCTTACAAATGAATGGTGGGTGATCTCAAGCTGTATTTTGCACACATTTCCATCCAGCAAATTCCAAGAGTAGACAATAAGGCAGTTGATGCTATGGCCACTCTTGCCTCAATGTTACATATGCCAGAAAATGATTTTAGACACAAATTCCTGGTCGAGAATTATGCTACCCAGCCTATGATATGCCAGAATCTAGGATGATATGTTCTGTCATTGGACATGACTCATCTTGCTACCACCATATCTATTCCTACCTCCGTGACCAAATCATTCCTGACACCTATACCTGGAATGAGAAATGTCACCTCATTCATAATGCTTCACGGTATGTCATCATAGCAAATGACTTGTATAGACGAGGTCTAGATGGTACCCTCCTTAGGTATCTAGAACCTAATGAATCCAAACATGCGCTAGCTAAGGTACTGCATGAAGGTACATGTGGCTCTCATTCGAGTGGTCTAACGTTAGCTTGTAAACTTATTAGAGTTGGTTACTACTGGCCAGATATGGAGAAAGAAGCTATTCAATATACCAAGACTTGCAAGCAATGCCAATATCATAGGAATCTGATCCATGCTCCTGCTAAAGAGCTTATGCCTTTCGTCAATTTTTGGCCATTTCAGCAATGGGCCTTTGACTTGGTAGGTCAGGTACACCCATCTTCTTCAAGAGGACATAATTTTATCATCATAGCTACATATTACTTTACCAAATGGGTCGAGGCAGTACCTCTAACTATAGCTGATGGCAAGTCTGTGGCTATGTTTATACTGAACTATATCATTTGTAGATATGGTGTACCCTCATCTATTATCACTGACAATGGGGGACAATTCAAGAGCAAGGACCTAACAAACTTATGCACCAAATTCAAGATCATTCAACACTGGTCATCTATCTATTATCCCCAGGGTAATGGACAAGCATAAGCTTCTTATAAGACAATTCTCAAAATCTTGCATAGAACAGTTCATAAATCTAGTAGAGATTGGCACCTCCAAATTAATCCAGCTTTATGGGCCTATAGAACAAGCATTCGAACACCAACGGGGCCATGCCCTTTACCTTGGTTTATGGAGCAGAAGTAGTATTTCCTATTGAGGTTGAGATTCCTACATTGCGAGTCTCTCTGAAGGGCCTCATCACTGATGAAGACACCAGAATATCCTGGCTACAAGAGCTAGAGTTACTGGATGAATATCAGAAGGTGGTGTTGGATCATCTTCAAGCATACCAAAAGAGAATGTCAAAAGCCTACAATAAGAAAGTCAGACAAAGGGAATTCCAAGTGGGTGATCTCGTCCTCAGAGAAAACCCCAAGAATCAGCAACAGAGGATCCAGAAAGGGAAGTTTAAACCAAACTGGCTTGGTCCATACATTATTACTACAGCATTTGGGTCTGGTGCATATCGACTCTCCACCACTGAGGGAGAGCAACTCAAAGAGCCAATCAACGCTCTTCATCTAAAGAAGTTCTACAACTAACATTCTCTATGTGCTCATGTACATACTTATTGATCCTAAAAAAATCCTAAAAATGGTATATTCTCAAAAATCCTAAAAATTGCAAAATGTCCTGAAAAAATGAACATCTTAGTGAAAACTTGGCAAACAGGCGCTTTGATGTATCTATTATCTAGTGAAAACCTGGTAAACAGGCACCTTGATAATACTCAAAAAAAAAAATAGAAAATTTGAAAAAAGACAAAAAAAAATGAAAAATACAAAAATACAAAAAAAATGAGATATTCAAAAATACAAAAAAATCAAAAAAAGAGAAAAGTACAAAAAAATTGAAAAGAAGAAAAATGTGCCATTGATGAAAACCTGGTAAACAGGTGTCATGGTAGCAAAAATAGAATCTCTTCCAAGATGGTGAAAACCTGGTAAACATGCGCCTCTTGTTTCTTGAAGCTATATCTCATCTCAGCATCGCTTGGCTCTTAGTTTCCTGCTTTAGTTTCCTTGCATTCCTGCTTTAGTTGCTTCCTTTGTTTCCTACTTTAGTTTGTTTCCCACTTTGGTTTTCTAGCTCATGCACTTGCTTTCAGTTATCTCTGACTCTTAATAGATTGGAACTGGTAACGCTTGGGGGGCACCTACCTGGTTTAGGGGGCATTGTCCTATCACTTTTATAAGTTTTGTTCATGCATCAGTCACTAGCGATTCTTGATGCGTCTATCTACTGATGCCTAGCTACTTATGAGATTTCTCCCCTTGAGGATCTCTCGTGTATCATTTTCCAATGGTTCCCACTGTGCCTACCTACTAATATCTAGCTTTCATTTGACCTCTCTCTTTCAAGATCTCTCCCTTACATAAGTCACCAGTGGTCCTCACTGCATCTGTCTGCTGATGTTTCGCTAGTATCTCTAAGATTTCTTGCCTTGAGGATCTCTCTTGTATCGGTCACTAGCATTTTTCACTACATCTGTCTGTCGATACTTCATTTAGCTTCCCGATATCTTCTTGAGATTTCATCTCTTGTGATGGTCACCAGTGGTTCTCACTATGTCTGCCTACTGTCGCTATCCCATTGAGACTTCGAACGTTATATTTTCGATTCGACTCCAATCCGCTTGAACATGAACATAAACTAAAACTAAAACTGGATTTGTGGTTCTCTAAGGCATGTTGAGCTTTGTTTTCTTTGAGTTCTTGTTTGATTGCTTTGTTCTTTTCTTTGCTTTTTGCTTGTTGGTTTAGTTCCAATGATCCAAAGATTCTATCTAAGAGGGGTGTCCATCTGTAAGAGCCTCCATCTCATATTGGATGGTCATGCATACCTCGACTCCTTTTATATGGATGCTTTGGTGAGGTTGGTTCTTCTCCTTGTCTTTTGGGTGACTTCTTTCTGCTACAAGTGAAATTGTAAATGCTCGTCCTACTAAGTGAACGTAAGGGTCACTATGAGTAATCTTTGGCAAAAGAAGAAACCCCTGCATGTCTGGTGTGTCTGTACACAAGCAACATTTTGGTCATTCTAGCCTCTATGCTTTAATGCTTATGTTAACTTGCTAAATCAAAAGGAATAGGTGTTCAGGTCATTCTAGCTTTTGTGCCTTAATGCTTACACCTCATTCCGACAAATCTACGACTTATGTCATATTCATATTCTCATGATAGTGATATCAGTGAGGGTTGTGTGGCATCTTGCAACCATCTGAACTTAAAAGGCTCTATGATGAAAATATGGGGATTCCAACAACCAATTCCTAGGCTTGCATTTTCATTCTAGGCTTGCATGTTCATTCTAGGCCTGCATCGAGACAATGTTTGGTGCTCTCTTGATTGTCTTCTATTCATTAGAGGTTCTCATCTTTTGTCTTAGGTTCTTCTTGGCTACACAAGTGTCTGGTCCTCACTCTCAATCTTCAAACATATCTTTTTTATTAGTACCTATCATATATTGCTACAATCTTGCAAGAGATTATTAGTACCATATATTGCATTACATATCCATTTGCATGTTCATTTCATTTCCATTTACATTCATAAATTCAATTGCATATTCATAACATGTGCATCCATTATAAGCATACATAAATCATACATTACACATATGCATATATTCTATCCATCTATCATTGTATTCTACATTGCATACCATCATAAAATGAAACATTGCATGTTCATATCATGAATAAAAGCATGTGCATCTCATATCTAATCCATACACCTAAGCATCTAAGAAACACCTCATAAACATCATATATCTCAAAGCAATATACAAACAAGTACAATGATATCAAAACTCGATCTCATATATATAACGGTCGGATCAATGTCATGTACAACAAAAGATGGTGCTACTCGAGCATAGTATCAAAAATGGGCTACAACAACAATGTATATATCAAGACCCACTGCCACCTGGAGGAGGTGGAGGTGGAGTAGCCTATATTGGTGATTGTGGTGGTGGCATCATCCTTTGAGGAGGAGGCATCAGTCTCTGAGGTGCCTGTTGTAGAGGTACCTATTGTGGGGGTGCCTGTGGTGGTGCCTATGGAGCTCTGGCGTACTCAAAAAATGGTGACACCTACTCTGCTAGATCTGGAATGACTCCACAGTAAGCTACATAATAATAATCTTCTTGAGTAGCCTCATATCTCATCTCAATCCTCGACTGTGCTAGCTCCTCCTGTAGCTACCTGATCTCAGCATCTCTATTAGCTACACAAGTCTCCTCTCTGATGACTCAAGTATGGTAGTCATCTCACTCCCACTGGACCTGCCTCACTCTCTCACAACTCTTCCTAAGAGCCTCCTACAGTTGTGGTGCCTGTGCGCCTATCGGAATATCTGGCATATTAGTTTCATCAATTGGAAGGGTTTGCTATGATGAATCTCTTGTCCGCTACCTGGTGGACCTTTTTTGGGGCCCACTGCTCCTAGCTCCTGCGTCTGACCCCATAGCTCTAGCAGGGATATCTATTTGACCTATTCGTGGCCTCAGAGCTCTCTACTCAGGCCTCTATAGTGGTACCTATTGCTATATAGGTACCTACTGTTGTGGTCCCTACTGTGAAACCTACTGTTGTGTAGGCTGTTGAACTGGTACCTATTGGACCGGTACCTATTGCTGTTGCGCTCCTATACCGACAGGGTCAGTGAATCTAGGATGTGGTCATGCTAACAAATGGTCTTTGTATGCAGGTATCACCCCTGCATTGGTGACATCCACCATATAATCCCATTGTGCAGTCGGTGTGCATGCCTCTATCGCACATCATCCCAGAACAAGTCTTGCATGCCACCCCTTCTCCTCATCGGGGAAGTGGGCATAGGGGCAGTACTCCTAAGAGATATCCTATTGTCTCCTAAACTGACGCATAACACGTGTGACAAGAAAGTGCTCAATAATAGTAACACTATGTCCAATCAGTGGACGCGACACAAACATATGAGAAAGCTCTCGACAAGCATCATCCCAGGGCTCAGTGGCAACCCAAGGTCTCCAGATAATAGCTTCCATGTCATCTAGCTATCCTCACCACTACTTCAGCTTACCTAGCAGGGGCTGAGTCATGACACCTACGTACCTATATATATATGGCTTCAGAGCCTATTGTGTATCATGGAAGATAGGCCTACAAATAGAGAGATGCTCCCAGGCCCAAATCTGAAGAATGAAGACACCTGTTGCCATGGTCCTCATACTGCGATATATAATCTCATGCATCTCATGATACATATGGGCAAGCATGCACTCTCCCCATCCAAATCTGACTGTTGGTCTGGCCAGCATCCTCTGTAGCATAGAACCCCAACCGCACTCCAGTCTGTGTTGTCCTCAATCGGGAACAAGGTAACAACTCAAGAACATAGCTAGAACCACAAGGAATAGATGAGCACCACTATACCTGATGATAAAATCATCCCAAGAGATGGCCCAACCCATCACTAGATCATCTCAAAAGATAGTCCTCAATGCTACTATACCCTACCTCGGTTGTGTATCATACTCTACTCGAGTACCATGGACGGGTATCCACAAAATCCTGTATATATCCTCAGGAGTCACAGTCATCTCTCCCATTGGAAAATGGAAGGTGTTCATCTCCGAATGGAAATGCTCTACAAGTGCACCAAGAAGACCATGATTTACCCTAATGTCGGGTAGATCACGCAAGTATCCTAGACCGAGTCCCTCAATGTGAGCACTCTCTCCATCTATCAGTCTCTGAACTAATGTGGTGATCATTAGATGATGTGACCTAAAGGCTACGTTGGGGAAATCAACCTACAAAGCAAGTGACGACATTGATCAATATATCAATATGACAGTTTTCAAAACAACAAATACAACAAGGCATCTATCCTAGACATGACTCTGTGATGCTCTACTTGGCTGATTTTATGTGAATTTAACAAATTTTGGCAAAGATTTTACAACACTATAGCATCTTCTCATGTGAGGAAACTATTCCTTCGTGCAAGACATGACTTGTTCTTGCGCAAGCAGGAGAAATTTCGCCCGAGATCAACTTTTAGCTCGCGCGAGCTTCCAAACATACACCATGCAAAGGTACCATAACTGATGCAAGGAAACCACTTCCACACATGAAAGGAGATCTAGGCCAGCATGAGGAAATAACTTCCTTACATGAGATTGGAAGAACATGTCCTAAACTAACCTAGATATACCCTAAATTAACCTAGAAAATAGTACAAATTAAAATGCAAGGAGGTTTATCGACTACTTACAGGTGCGTTATGCTCCGGTGGTCAGGTGTGTCATCAGGAGTGCTCAAATCGATGCATATGCAAGGGAAGACCCTCCATTTCTCTCTTAGAGCTCAAAATCAGCAAGAAGGCGAAGTGAATAATGAATTGAAAATGACCCCTCTGGGCCTTATATAGCTTTTTTACCTGATTTTCAAAAGTGCTCCGTTTTGCACAAAAATTGCACCCTTGGCTAAAATGACTTCTCTGGATCCATTTTTGGGATCAAAATTGAAATCTAACATCTTTGGATAGATTGAAATCGCATTTTAAAATTCTGGGGTCCTTTGTGCAGTCAGCCTTCTGGCGTCATTTTCTTGCCAGATCCTCATCTTTTCATCATGTTCTCGAGATCTTTGCTCTTTTCATCAAAGTCAACTCTAGTCAAATTTGGTCAACCATGGTCAAACTTGGTCAACAAGACCTCTGCATTGCTCTGATTTTCTTCTACAGCTTCTTGAATCTATTCTAATATCTTCTATCTGCAATCTCTTATTGTTTATCATCCTTCTGACATGTCATCTTTTGATTTCACTCCTGAGGGGGCAGGATGATCACATCATTAAATCTTATTGAATCAATTCTTGAATTAGTCTGATTTGAATCATCAGTTCTCATTGCTAGGGGCATCTTGGTGTCTCGCATCTGGTTATCTTATCATCTATCTCTTAGGTATCTAAGCAATCTAACTCGCATCCTCAAGGGCCAAGCTTTGTTCTGGAGATGGTTGAAATATTTTAGGTATTGGGCCAATCTAACCCTAATTCCTAGGAGTTAAGCTTCATTCTGGAGATGGATCTTGAAATCTCTTTTGGACCATTATCTAGGCAATCTAACCCAGGTCTCAGAGGGCTAAGCTTCGTATTGGGGCAATCTAACCCTGATTCTAGAGACAGTCCTAAATCTGCATCTTCATCAATTGGTATTAGGGAAATCTAACCCTGATTCCAATTCTCTTTTGAGACCGTTGTCTTTGCAATCTAACTTGGATTTCAAAAAATCATGCTTTGATATGTTCGGTGTCTTGGCAATCTAACCTAGACTTTTGAAATTCTCGTCATCTGTCACATCAGACTATTCTTTGAATCAACGCGCTATTCGCACATCAATTCAAAGAGGGGTAAATTTAATACCCCAAAATTGGCACCTATCAATTTCAATCAATTTTGGTGCATTTCTCAAATTTCTGCATCATCGAAGTCCTACTTTGCTAGGTAATTTTCTCTCTCCTACCTGACTTTATTTGACTTGATGTCAATTGCAAAAACCCTAAAATTACATTAATCAAATATTATAATTAATTCCTAAAGTCTTCAACTTTTATTAGCTAAATTACCCCTATGATAAATCAATTTATTTCTAAAGTCCTAAGTGCTGTAAATTAAATTAAACTCGCCCCTTTAGCTAAATACCCATAAAGGAATTAATAAATTACTTGATTAATTGAATGGACAGTCTTACTTGAATTAATAATTCAAGATATTCGAAACATCCCCTATGTGGCAATATCCATTCTTTTAGTTAAGTAATTCATGCCTTTTTGTCTCAATTGGGAATGAAGGGTCAACCGTTTCGAATCAAGAAACTCTTCATTCCTCTTTTGACTTTGCCTATTTAATGAACCTCTTTTTCTCATTCGAGGTGAGCAATTTTGAGAGCACATAAACTATAGCGAAATTCTATCTCACTTTTATTCATATCTTTCAAGCTTTTATTGCATTATTAGACTAATCTTCATTTAAGTGTAATTGCATTTCATATTTACTTTCAAGTTATTAGATTAAAATCTGTACTTCATTTTAGATTACAAACTACATTTTCATCTTAGATTAATTGTACTTTGCTTATCATTCTAGTTTTCAAATCCTCCATATTAACTCAGTCTGATGGTTGTTGGCTCTCCAATCTAAGAGTAATTAAACACCCCGATTAATTAGGAGGCAACAGGTCACTTCACCATGAATTTCAAATTGAGTAATCAATACTCTCCTTCGTAATTTGATTGTGTGAGTAATGACTATGTTGCGTGTGTAGTTGGATTTGAGGTTTGCTTCAACCACATACACCCAGTTTCAGCCACAGATAGATACATTGCATCAAGAACAAATTAAAGACCAACAAACTCCCCCATTTTTTCTTGAGGCAAAATCATTATATCAAGATATGGTATGCCTAAAAACAAACACATGCCTACATCATTGGAGCTATGTCAAACAACAAGATAGATAGTGCATAAAAACTATCATGGAACTGATATCTTGTAAGAACTTAGACCAAGATAGATAGTGCATAAATTGTATCCCTATATCCCTGTAATGAAGAATAACTGCAAAGTATCCTGTAATGAAGACTTTTGTAAGAACTGAAAACACTGTAAAAACCTTGTAATGAAGACTGCTGTAAGAACTGAAAACACTATAAAAATTGAGAAGACACATTCTCCCCCAGTTTGCATCAAGGAAAAAAACTACTACTAGGAAACACCAAAAATGACTGTGAATAGGAGCAGCAACCTATTATAGACTACCCCACAATAAGAAACTTAGTGCAACAGAGAGTGAGAGACAACTCCCAACCGAGTGTGGAGTTGTTCAAAAGAAGCCCAAGGAAGAGCTTTAGTGAAAATATCGGCCACTTGTGCATGAGTAGGAACATAAACCAACTTGAACTCGTTGGCAAGAACATGATCATGCAAAAAATGAATTTTGATGGCTACATGTTTGGTGCGAGAATGCATGACTGGGTTTTTACTTAACTGAATGGCACTCATATTATCACACATGATAGAAATAGGCTTAGGTATCTAAATACCAAGATCAGATTACTGATAATTCATCTAAATTAACTAAGTACAATAGGCTATAGCAGCAACATATTCAGACTCACAAGTAGATAAAGTAACATAGCCTTATTTTTTACTATGCCAGGCAACCAAATGATTACCTACAAAAAATGCAGTACCACTAGTTCTCTTTTTATCTTCAGAGCCACCCCATTCCGCATATGTATATCCAAGCAAAGTGAAATCATCATTATGTGGGTACCATAAACCAAAGTCAAAAGTACCTTGAATATACTTAAAAATTTGATTAACAACATTAAGATGAGACTATTTAGGAGCAGATTGAAATCGAGACACCTGACAAACTACTTGCATCAGATCTAGTCTAGATGATGTAAGATATAACAGATTACTAATCATGGATCTGTATGAAGTTTGATCTACTGGAGGTGAATCATCATCTTTAACAAGTTTTCACCCTATTTCCATAGGTGTGCTGACAAGTCTATAATCGGTCATGTTAAATTTCTTCAACATTTCTTTGGCATATTTTGTTGAGACAAGAATAAGCCATGCTCAAGCTGTGTCACTTGTAGACCAAGAAAGAATGTCAGTTCACCCAAAAGAGACATTTCAAACTCAGATTCCATGATGTTGAAAAAGTATTTTGACAACTCATCATTAGTAGAGCCAAAAATAATATCATCCACATAGACTTCCACTGCTAAAATATCACCATTAACAATTTTCATATATAAAGTATTATCTGCACAACCATAAGTAAAACCATTTGCAGTAAGATGCTTATCTATCTTGGAATACCAAGCTCGGGGAGCTTGTTTTAAGTCGTATAGTTCCTTTTTAAGGCGATATACATAATCAAGTTTATCAAAAGATTCAAACCCTTCTGGTTGTTCCATATAAACTTCTCCTTCAAGATAACCATTTAAAAAAGTAGTTTTAACATCCATTTGATAAATAGTGAACTTTTTGTAACTAGCATATGCAAGAAACATTCTAATGGATTCTAATCTTGCAACTAGTGCAAAAGTTTCACCAAAATCAATACCTTCTTGTTGAGCATAACCCTTACACACAAATTTGGATTTATTCCTTATTACTTTTCCATCTTCATTTAGTTTATTCTAAAAAATCCATTTCCCACCTATAACACTCTTGTTGTCAGGTCTAGGAACAAGTTCCCATGTTTGATTTTTCTCAATCTGATTTATTTCATCTTGCATAGCATTCATCCAACAAGGATATGTCAATGCTTTAGTTATAGTTTTTGGTTCAAAATCTAATAACAGGCAAAAATGTTCTGTAATATGAGCATGCTCATCAATTTTGGCTTTTCTTCTAGTTAGAATTCCTCCCTCTATATCTCCAATGACTTGAGACTTAGGATGTCATTTTGCTATAATTCTAGAAGGAGTCTTTAAAGGGATTTTTTATTCTTGAGGAATTGAACAATTTTCTTGATCAATATGATCAGAAAGTTCTTGACTATCATTATCTAACTCATGATAATCACAAGAAACATGGTCTCTTCTTTGTAAAGAATCTTCTTCAACACAGTTTTTAGTTTTATTGATTAATAAAGAGCTTTCATCAAAAATCACATTTATAGCTTCAATGACTTTATTCAACCTTTTATTGTAACATTTGAAGGCCTTACTTTGTGTAGAGTATCCCAAAAAAATACCATCATCAGACCTGGAATTAAAGTTGTCTAACAAATCATCGTCCTTTTTAATAAAGCATTTACAGCCAAAATTTTTAAAATTCTTAACATTAGCAGTTCTTCCATGCCAAAGTTCATAAGGAGTATATATTGTTCTTACTCTGATTTGAGCCCTATTTAGAATATATACAGCTGTATGAACAACTTTCCAGAATTTATTAGGTAGTTTTTCTTCATTCAACATTGTCCTAGCCATTTCTTTAACAGTTATGTTTTTCCTTTCCACAACACCATTTTGTTGTGGTGTACGAGCAGTTGAAAGTTGCCTCTTAATGCCATGTTTTTCACAATACTCTATGAACTCTTGGGAGGTGAATTCTCCTCCTCTGTCAAACCGTAAACATTTCAATTTTAGATTAGTTTCCCTTTCAACCATTTTCCTAAATATTTTGAAGTGTTCAAAAGCTTCAGATTTATGTTTCAAAAAAGTTACCTAAACCATCCTTGAATAATCATCTACAAATAGCATGAAATATCTTTCACCATTTAGGGATGGGGTTTTAGTTGGACCACAAAGATCAGTGTGAACAATCTCTAGAGGTCTATTAGACAAGTACTCTTTGGTTTTGAAAGACGTTCTATTTTGTTTACCTTTAACACACTCTTCACAAACTTTAGTTGGTTTGCTAATTAGGGGTAAACCTCTAACCTTTTTGTTCTTGTTGATCCTAGCAAGATTATCAAAATTTAAGTGTCCCAATCTCTTATGCCATAACTAGTTTTCTTCCACTTGACTTAAAAGACAAGTATTAATCAATGATGACTCTTGAACAGTAGAATCAATTAGATTATAAAGATTTCCTCCTGTTCTTAAACCACTAGCAATAACTTTGTTCTTCTTACTCTTGATAGAACATCCTTTAGCATTAAAAGAAATGGAATACCCACTGTCACAAATCTGACTTACACTTATAAGGTTTTGTTTTAGACCTTTTACATAATAAACATCATGAATGGGTGTATCTACATATTGAGAACTATTGAACCACGGCCTGTGATATAAGCTCCTAAGTTGTGTCCAAACCGAACAAACCCTCCATCAAAATCTTCTAAAGTTTTAAACTTACTTTTATAGCCAATCATATGATGTGAACAACTGATGTCCAAAACCCAAGTAGCAGGTTTATGGGCAAATAAGGTTGTTTCAACATTCAGGGACTTTTCAATAGGTTTCCATACTTGTTTAGGCTTTAAATGAAGTTTACACTGATTAGCAAAGTGTCCATAATGAAAACACTTGAAACATTTGATTAGCTTCTTGAAACCATACCCATGTTTGTTTATCTTACAGTTAAATGCCTTATGACCAAAAAGATTGCACTTGAAACAATAACCTTTAAAATAACTTGAGCTCTGCTTTGAAGATTTTCCTTTTTCAACTAACTTAAGATTTAATTCATCTTGTTCAATCTGATTTTGTAATAAAATTAGTTTCTTTTCTTTTTCAAGAAGAGACTATTTTTTACTCTCAATAAGCTGATTTGCATTTTCTAAATCAATCTGCAATATTTTCTTTTCTTTTTCAAAATCTAATATTAATTTATTTTGCCTCTTTAGTTCTTGCAAAGAACAAAGAAGTTCCTTCTCAAGATCAATGTCTTCATCTAAATCAGATGAGGATTCTGATTTATTAGATTCCACTTTAGGAACATTTATTATTTCAGCCATGATTAATGTTTCTCCTTCTTCTCCAAAATCATTTGATTCTTCATTTGAGTCTTCTTTTGACAAGAGACTCTTCTTTTTAAAGTTCTTGAATCTCTGATTCTGATTCCAGGGTTTCCTTTTAGAAAACTTTTTAGCTTTCTCATCATTATCACCCTGATCAGCATAAGGACATTTTGCAGCAAAGTGTCCTACTTGACCACAACTAAAACACTAAGGTTTTCCTTGATATTTCTTTCTCATTTTTCTAACTAACAATGCTTCTAGAGCATCTGTCAAATCTATATCACTTTCATCTTGTTTCTTAGCCTTAAAGGTTGTTTCTTTTGATGTGGAACCAGCTTGGTTGTTGATTCTCATCTCATATGCAGTCAAGGTTCCTTGTAACTGATGTAAACTCATTTTAGAAAAATGTTTCTTTTCTTCTAAGGTAAAGATCTTTGTTTCAAATTTAGGTAGAATAGTTCTAACTACCTTTGAGATAATGTCATGTTCTTCAATTATCTCTCCTAATCCCCTTCTAGCATTTACTACTTCATCAATTCATAAAAAATAAGCATCTATGCTTTGATATTCATTCATGTTCAAATTATCAAACTGAGTTTTTAAAGTTATCAACTTTGATTCCTTAACTTTCTCATCACCTTGATAAATGGTTTCCAGTTTTTCCCAAATATCATTAGCAAATTTACAGTACATGACTTTAACAAACACATCTTTAGTAAGACCACATAGAATAGCAAATTTTGCTCTTTTTTCAAGTTCATATTTGGTTTTATCATTAGGATTTGTGGGTATAACTTTAGGAACAGTATACTTTGTTGCAACAACTTCCCACATATTAATATCTAAAGAATTTATGAATACTTCCATCCTTACTCTCCAAAAAACATAATCACTACCATCAAATAATGGGGTTTTGCTAAGAGAAGCTCCCTCAGCCTATGCCATTTACTTCCAAACTATCCCTGCATTATCCCTATAGCTAGACCTAGGAAGGGACCCTATGCTCTGATACCACTTGTTGGAAGTGGTGGCAATTCTGAGAGGGGGGGTGAATCAGAATACAACATTTTAAACAAGGTTAAAGCATGTGAAAAATTTAAAACCTTTAAATAAAACAAGCTTACAAGCTATAGAAAATAAAATCACAATAAAAGTAGTCAACTCATAGAAAAGAGACAAGATTTTGAGTCGAGTGGGAAACCCTCAAAACCTTACAATTTTTTCACAGGGAGAAAAACCACTCTTGTAGAACCTATAAACTTTATTGAGCAATAACCCTCCTTTTACAACAGTAGCTACAACTGCTTGGGCTATAGCCCGTCACTTCTCTTTTTCAAATTTATTTCAATCAAAACCATTTGTATAAATAACTATATGCTGTAAATGTTGCATACACCTTATATATAAAAACCTTTTAAGATCTTGCTTTCAATAGTTTTATCAATTTCACATAAGAGAAAACCCTCTCTCTTTCAATTTATCATTTACACGAGGATCTATCTTTTAAATAGATCCAACAAAATAAGCTTGCGTATGAACAGTTACAAAAACTAGTGAAACTGATTCCAATATCAGTTTTAAAAACAAACTGATCCCTTTTTAAAAAACCAAAAATCTTTTCAATAAAAACCTATGAGTCAGTAAAAACTATGACAATTTAACAAACTGATTTTCCTCAACTGTCAATTAATGTACCAAAATAACAACAGCCATATGCCAAATAAAATGTAATCACTATAGAGAATATCTCAATAAAACATTCTTTTTCAACTTTCAAATGCCAAGAAGAAATCATTGCAACAGAGAAGGATCTTTCATATCTTCTTTAAACCAAAAATGATTTCCTTAACCCAAACTTGCTTCAGCTGAAAGCATCAACTGCCAAAGTAAAACTAGCAACCTTGGCAAGTTCAAAAACATACCTATAGCATGAGAATATATGACTTCAACATTCTTGCCAAAATAAACAACCAATGATGTAAAAAACCTCATAGAACCAGAGAACGAGTGTTTCCAGTGAGAGACCTCATAACATATTTCGAACACATACTAAACAAACATATATTAGTCAACACGGGTTTCAGCATACTAAGAAAACAATAGTCCATAAAACATTTGTTGTATTTCAATGAAAAACCATAACAAATGATATCAACCTATACCTTGTATGTAGTGGAACAACATACTAAAAACCCAAAATGCAAAGCCAAATGAATGTTGTTAAAAGACCAATCTTTCATCCATGACGGTGCCCTCAGTTAGGGCAAACAAAAAAATAATAATCATGAGCCCTTAGAAGAATTAATCAAAAGAAGACTTAACCAAAAACAAAATGATTTTCAAATCCACCACACACGATAGACACGTGGAATACCAAAGGTCAAGTGTTGACAACCAAGAGTCAACCAAAGAACCATGATAACAACCCAAGGTTACGCCCATGTGACTACAAAGAGTACAAACCCACCTCAGCATAACAGCTGGAAAGCAACTCCCCCAGTTTTAGCCATGGATAGATACATTGCATCAAGAACAAATTAAAGACCAACACAAGAAGCCTATCAAAAGTATGGTGTATGCCCAAAATTTGTAAAACTCATAATATCCACCAAAAAAATGAGTTGGAAGTCTTACTTTGATATGTTGGTCTTCACGGGAGAATTTAAGAAGTTTCAAAAGATTGACATAATATCAAAAATACTATATGGAAAGATAATTATTAATCGGTTACTTGGCTAAGTTCCATAAGTTTATTAAGGAGCTGATGAGTACTTGGTTCAGTGAGAATGCTCAGCTTGCTAACTTCTCAAAGCATCTCAAATCACCGAAATGGAGGAAAAATTACACTTTTTGGTAATTTTACATAGTTGTTGAAGTTTTTGAAACCTCTGATCCATGGAATGTAGAGAGTTTGTTATATCAGAGAGTTGGTTCACTTTACAAGAACTCTAAAGATAATCTGATTCATTGTGTTTGTGGAAACTCATTTGCAAGCTTCTTCTTTCTTGGTTTTCAAATATCAATATCATTTGGATGCGACAATTTGGTTCTAGTGGCTAATTATTTGATATAATTGGTAAAGGCATGGTAATAAAGTAGTGGTCTAACAGTCATCATCCATTCATGAACTCCATCTATATCATTATGAAAAATATGGGAAGCATCAAAGATAGAGGAAGTAAAAAATAAGAACATGGAAGGAAAGTTAGTTATTATATCTATCTTGCTATGCAGATTGATATGAAGAAATGAAAATGACTATCAAATGCCAAAGATAGATATATGTTGGAAATGCATGGAAACATTTTAGAAATGGGAATTATTTGATAGAGTGCAGATATTTTATCTCACTAGATGAGATGATTGTGGTGTATGCACATAATAACGATTTTCAAGAAAATGTAATTTTCAGGTGTAAAGACTGATATCCTTGCTTCCCAAATAAAACATCTTTGTTGATAGTGCAAGGTAGTTATCATAGTGGAGGAATATTATTATCAGACATCATATTTAAAAGTGGCCCAGTTGAATATGCACAAAATCACTTTGTTGAAATAGCTCCTACAAATTTACAACCAAATATAATGGCACAAATAGTCCCAATGTCTCCATCCTTTAGTCACATATTTTCCTAGCATGCACAACAATGGAATCTTACACACAGGTTACGTACATATATCAAAGCACGTCAATTGGAAGGCTTTTGTCAGATATTATATTTGACATGTATTCAAATTTGGAGTCATAATTGGAGGGTATCAGCTTCATATGTTGAATTTCATTTGCAAACCATCAAACAAATGTTACGTACATGTATAAATACAAAATATTTTCCAAATCATCACTGCTCATGACAAATTTGGAGCCTTGAACCTACATGCAAACATGCATCAAAATGTATTGGTTGGGAGACCTTTGATAGATATTATAGTTGACATGCATTTAAAATGTGAAATCATGAGTAATGTGACTGAAATGTTTGACAAAATGCATCGAGAGCCCTCATTTAATGAAAAGTGTTGGTTATGGGATGTCTATTGAGAGTGATTTAGTAAATTATAAATGAAGTCAATTGGTAAGGAGGTTGGTTCTTGGATAGTCAAGCATGGTTCAATGACTCTTTCTTTCTTTGATGTTAAGTTGTTACTATGAATGAAAAAGGAAGGAGATTGTGGTGGTCATTTATAATGTATAAAGATGTCATGATCCAATTGTTTCAAAACCTTTTATGGAAACAATGAAAGATGTATACTAATGTAGTTAGCAGTGTATGTTCTTGGAGAACAGTTGTCAATGAAAGATAACATTGTCAATGTTGAAGGTATCAATCTATGGTAAAATGATTACAAAGAATAAATGAAGCTTGCAAGGATAGATGATGCAAACTTGTGAAGATGCTAGAAAAGACTATGAACTCAAGGAAAGAAAAGGATTCCTATCAAATGCACTTGGAGTACATTTGATTGAAGATGAATTGATGATGTACAAGTAGCTTATGGATCAAGAGAAGACACGAAGCTCACCCCAAAAAACCTACAAATTTCTTTTTATTGAAGGCACATATTTACAATTCTCTCTTTGTAAACGTGACTTATGTCACTTATTGTAAATAGAAGTTAGCTTGGGCTTTCTTATCATTGTAAAAGTTAGATAAATCCTAACTTGTTCAAAAGGGTAGTTATTCTAAGAAGTTGTCTCAGATAAATACCAAGTAGTTACATGAGGTAGTTAGCTAGTTACATGAAGTGGTTAGGTGGTTATCCTAATTGTTTACAAGGTGGTTACTCTGTGAGACTATAAATATAAGGCTTATGTAATATAAAAAGGGACCTTTTTCGGTAAAGGGGAAACTATGCAAAAAATTCCAAAGAGTTTTTTGGCTTTACAATATGTACAAAAGGGTCTTTGAACTTGTATATTTTCAAAGAACTAATGAGGAATACATTTAGTCATGTTTCTTGAATTTGTTTTGTAATGCCCCGCCAAGGAACCTAGGAGAGATTAACTTAAAATTGTTACTAAGTTTACAAAATAATTTTTTTTTCTTAAGATTATACAAACAATATTAAATAACAAAGTGGAAGCAAAACATATAACTTCCATATATACTCATATACACAATCTCAATTACGGATTACAAATCTCAAGGGTTCCTTGACGTAGAATCATGTAATATAATTTAATCTACTAAGTACAATAATCATATAAATCTTCTTCATCTAGTACATCATCTCAAAAATAAACAAATACATATGAGCTATAAAGTATACATGATAACCCACATCCACTACACAAGTCATAGGATATGCAAATACAACTGAGTACAAAGTACAAATAAAGAAAGAATAGATACAAGTTTCCAAGGAAGATAGAATAAGAAGCAACCACAACAAGGATCATCCAGCACTAGTATAGGAACGTCAGAGTCTTAAATGGTAAAATAATCACTACCTCCTGACCTTGTGGAAACCTGTGGTTCCACTCCCACCATGTTGAGGAGATAACATCAGACCTCACTCGAATAACAATACCAAAATTAATCATCAGGTAATACTAAGCAAGGGATCCTATAAGTTCCTATCTCAAGGGTACAACTTTATAACTCAAAGGTACATGTACTAATATAGAGGCAACCAACACACATAGGAAACCTAAGATGAAATCAGGGAAGTGTCATCACATATATCAACCCCTTGGAATGATCTCACTGTCCACTCAGACTCCCAAGTGTGAACATATGCGAAACCTGAAATCCTCTCATGTGGACAAGGATAACTGATCATGCCAGAAGTCACTGTCACTACTAGACAGGCAAGCATCTTCTCATGCTCCCATCCTTAGCCTATACTAGCACTCACGGCATGGGCGATGAATCTATTATCTTATTAATTTATTTTAAAACCTCATTTAATGTATTACATTATCTCTTATTTAAGTAACCTACTAAGGATACGCAGGTAGCCAAGTTTCTAGGCTTGGATGCCTCCAAAGTAATCCACTTCCCCTTTAACACCTAGATAACCTACCCTAAGTTCATAACTCTCAAAATATATCATAGATAATCATGAATCACAAAAAATCAAAATCTAGTTCCAACGTATCGTGGGAACACACATACACAAATTTCATCATAATAAAATCAAAGCTTCCACAAGGTTGGGTTATAACAAAATCAAATGCCACAAAAGTATGCAAGGCAAACAAACATAACACAATAACCCTAACCTCGCCTCTAGTAACAATCCTAAAAGGATGACATAAAAAGATTCCCTCCTATCCCACAAATGTCAAAGGAAAAACATTCATAAGAATTTAATAATAATAAATTAATTTGAAAAACACCATTACGCAAATTAATTTATTAAAAATAATCACTAACAAAACTATAATTACATTCTTAAATTAAATCCTGGGTAAAAGCACAATAAGTTGTCACCCTTTTACAAAGGAAAAGGCTAACAAAATCAAAGTTGTTCAACTTCAATAACTTATAAAAATGGCATTTATGTTTGGAATTTGAAGATGGTGTAAATTAAATAAATGTGATAAAATGGATGAAGTTTATGATTAATATTTTTAATAATTTTTTTGAATAATAATTGATATTTTTTTTAATTTTTAAAGATGATTTTTCAGTTGCTGAAAAATGCTAAAAATTAGAGTTCTAGTTCCCACCAAAAAAATTATATGTAAATAAATATTTTCCCCCTAATTTTAAAATATGTCATAGATGACATATATAGCTAGTGCATGAAGAAATAAAAATTGGTTTGTGACCTATATTTTCTCTTTTATAACAATTCAAATTCCATCTCACTGAAATCGACAGTTTTCATCTCACAACATATTTTTCATAACAAATATGTCCCAATCAAAAAAAGAAATATATATTCTTGAAGAGAACTCTCTCCTCTAGTGCACCATATGTTTTTCAAATTTATTTAATAAGATTTACTATTTTTTTCTTTCTTTGTATCAATATCTCCTTGACTGTTAAAATACCTACTTGCAATATTTTTTAATTACAATAAACTATGTCTATTTAAAACACTATAAAATCTATATGAGGATATTCTTAATTGATCTCTACAAAAGGGTATTTTTTTATTTTTTTTTAAATATCATTAAAAAGATTAGGAGTTATTGAAATGCCACTTTTCTAAAATAATTTTATTTTTATGGTAATTGGACCCAAAGTGGTATAAAACATGCATTTAATAGACATTTCCAATTGGAAAAGTTAAAGCACTTATCTAACTTAGCTAGAATGAATCTAGCTAGACCATATGTTTAACCAAAATTAATTTTTAGTTAGAAATACTAAAAGTCAGCTATGTTGATAAGTTAGCCTAAAAGGTGACACCTAATTGTGCTTTTACCCTCCCAATAATAAGAAAATCAAGTTATAATATTAATTAGAAAGATAAATTGATTCCTAAATTAATAAATTACTAAAATAGTATTTAATTTTACATACTAAGAATATTCCTTCCCTATGAATAAAAATTAAACAAGAATTTAACCATACTTTTACGTGCCCTTAATAAAATATTAATTTTGATTAATATCCATAATCATCAAAACAATAGAAATATTAATTAGTATTAAAATTTATATTATTATATATTAAAACTTAACTTTTAAACTTATTAAATAAATTATAAAAATTTATTTCAAGTTATTATTATTTTAACAAAATGAATTAAAAATATATATTAAATAAAATAAAGTTATGCAAAAGTATGTGGGGGGCCCAACCCTCCCATGGCTACCTACACCAGCAATTGTCGTAGTAGTAGTTGTTGTGACAACCCCTGCTGCTATCGATAGCCACTATTGTAGCAGCCCTCGACTGCTAATGATAGTGGATGACATAGCAACTAAGCCTGCTACAAAAGCCATAGCCATTAGGGTTGGTTGTCATGGGGTGGGGTAAGTAAAAACCTCCACCCCCAAACATTATATAAATATATATATTTTACATTTTTTTAAATGACAAGATCATTAATTATTTATTTTTATTTTTATTTTATTTTTTTGAAAGATAAAAGCAGCAAGAGGGTGTTGGCTCGTAGTACGGAGGACTAGAAGCACATTAATAGCATATTAATAGCACTAGCAATTTATCAACAGTTTAACAATAGAAAAAATAAGGTCTAATCTGCCTCTATCAAAAACAAACATCACATATCTTTTCAAAAAGATCGAACCAAAGTATCTTAAGCAAGTAGTAGCAACTAAATTAACAATATCATGCCATGCAGGGCTAGACCAAGAACTAGGAGGATTAACCTTAAAATAGAAAACCAACAAAGAGAACTTAAGGGCAAGCCCAAAAAAAAATAAAAACCTCATAACAGCAGCAGCAGCTAGGATCTCCCACCCAGATGTTTAGACATCAAAGTCATGACCCACTCTTCCTACAAGAACAGGAAGAGGCCTTTATTGTCTTCATTGGCCTCCAATTTTCCACCCGCTAGTTTTTCCTGCACAATACAGAGGGTCATAGCTGAAGCATGCATGACCTTAAGAGCAAACATGTTAGTCATCAAAATGTGGTTCTTGAGTTCCTGTAAGTCTTGTTTGATGCCATCTATCTCATTGTCCAAATGTGAACTTCAACTTAAGGGTACCCTTAAATTTGTCATTGCCATCCAGAGGCACAGAGTTGTGCTCGGTAGTGGGGGACTTGGTTTGAAGATCATGAGGGGAGGCCGAGGGTGGGGTAGTGCTACGAGGAGCCTCCATGTTTTGTTGGGGGTTGGGAGGGGGAGTGGTGCTAGTCATGTTTGGACTCAGGTGGGCATTAGAAGATCCTTCAATCGACTCAGTGGACTGGGAGTCTTTTTCAGATAGGAACTTCTCCATCGAAGCAGTTTCCTTGATTCTAGTTTTGCACTGCTCCTTAGCAATTCTATTAGACCAACGACGACTAGAGCTGCCTAAGTCCACCTCCAAATTGACCTGGCTATCCAAGATCCTCCATTTTTTAGGCTTTCTTTCAGTCTCAGGGGTACTGTCAGACTCCTTCAAATCTTTAGTATCTAGGGAATCAAAGACATGGGACTCCTCAAGCCCCGAGGGTCCCCTCTTTTGAAAGGGTTTTTCACACACCTTTTGTGGCTTTTATCATCTTTAGGGACAAGATCCGCCTCCTGAATTTCATGGATGGATTGGGAGGTGGAATGAGTGGGGTTGTCAGTTTTTGAAGGGGAGTCCTCCTAGGAGACCTCCTGAATAATCAGGGGAGGTTGGGGCAGAGGGCAGATGGCCTTGTGGAATTGATAGAGGCAAAGCAGGAGACCCTGATGGAGAATAGGGGTCAGTTTTTCAAGGTTTTCCCTAATATCCAAGATATTGCTTTCAATGGAATGAAGGAGGTAAAAGGGAATGGAGATGAGGTCCTTATTTCTAATGTGATTGAGAAAAGGTAAATGGTAATAGTAGAACACCATAAATTTACCTTCCAGGGTGAAATATTTCATCACAATGAGGCACAACTTGAGCCAGAATTTTGGAAGCTACTCGTGGTTGAAACCCCCTAACTTCTTAACAGGATTCTCCCTTGCTCTGAAGAATTGGTTGAGGCTGGGAGGGTCCGGCATCCTATTGGTTTTTTATACTTTCTTCCTTCCACAAAGAGCCCCATCACCTTAGCAATGACCTCCTCATTAATCTGGAAATGAATGCCCCCATCAGAGACCTTCATGTTATTCTAGGATGAGACAAACTGATTGGAGATTTGTTCATCATGTCCTCCTTTCATGTGCTCCATGAAACTCCAGATACCGCTCTCTTTACAGTATTGGGTCACCAGAGGGTCGGAGGTGAAAGCCTCATCAATCTTATCCGGTTCAATGCATAAAGTATTACCTCCCATGTCGATCGTCTCCTTATCCTTCACCAGAATTTCTTGAGAATCAAAGGGTCAAGCTTTCTGAAAGAGACTATTAAATCAATTGTTTTGAATAAGTCATTTCGAGAAAAAATTATACTCAAAAGGATGGCCTTGGGTGGTGTTTTGGGAGTCAGGCTTCGTATGACGAAATCCAACAGAACTCTGGGTGCCATAATTAGCAGTTATGTCATAGTTGCACTTAGTGTCCTTATTAGCCAAGAAAACCTACTAATGTGGATAGCTAACTCTCCACACGTATACACATGAGAGGCAATTATGGTCCTTTATGGGGTTTTGGGAATTCTTATTCATGATCACACAAATCTTCAACTTGCACTGACACGTAATCAAGGTAGGGCCTTTAGCGAGGATGACAGCCTGGCTCATTTTAAATTTTAGTGATACCATTTATTTCCTCTCTGATCAGTTGTTGAGTCACCATAGGTAGTTCACTAACCACCTTCCAATTACTTAGTTTAGTTTGCCTGAGACCAATAGCAGCCATCGAATCTGCTATCGCATTTCCCTCTCTGTACATGTGGGATATCTTGCATTGGAGATTTTTGAGGAGCTCCCGAATTTCTAAAATAATGGAGTTAACACACCACCTCACATTGCCTCTTCTTTTGATAGCCTCCACCGCCACTTTGGAATCCCCCTCAATTTCCAGCAGTCTGATATTCATTTGGGTGGAAAATTCAATTCCCCAAAGAAGAGTCATGCCCTCAACTTGATTGACAGTGCAGTTATTGAGCGGCCTCGCATACGCTAAGAGGCAGGTGTCATTATGGTCTCTTAACACACCTCCCCCACCTTGGGCAAGGTTATTAAAGCCGCCCCATTGAAGTTTAATTTGGGCCAGCCTCTGAGCAGGGCAGCCCACTTGGTAGCTTTTCTAGCCATCAGCTTGGTGTCGTCAAACTTGGAGAAGCCAGTCAGAAGGTTCCATTTATCAGCCATTTTGATTTCCTAGGCAGATGGGGGGTGCTAAGGGGAGTTTCCACTTAGCCATGCTGGCATTCTCGCAAAGGAGCTTGGTCCCAAGATAGAGGCAAGTCACAGGTGGGTTACTAGACTCCCTGAAAATCTTGTTGTTCCTTTCCTTCTAAATAGCCCAACGGATGTGAGGAGGCAGCATTCACCAAAGGTGTTGGAGGAGGGGATGATTGGAGGGGGATCTCCAATTAGTGAACTAGTGGACATCAATAACTAAAACCCACGAGATTCCAAGCTTGCCAATGACTTCCTGCCAAATGTTAGCGGCGTAATCACAGTGTATGAATAAGTGGTTCACAATGTATTAATTATTATTATTATTATCATTATTATTATTATTCTATGAAATTTACCAACTAGAAAACTATAACATGGCTACTACCATAAAGCAAAATTATTTAGATTATTTGATTTGATACAAACCCAAAGGTATCTTTACCACAAAATTTATCAAACCCTAACTGATTCAAACCAGATTTAATTATGGTATTTCCTAACATGCCAGGTATTAATAAAACAAGATCTTAAAAGCTTAATAACCAAAAATCTAAGCACGATAACAACAACAAAATATATCAACCAGATCTAATAGGCATGAAGAAAACAATCTTTCTAAAATAAAATAATTTAACCTACAAGATTTTTCGAACCCTACCTCAAACCACCAATTGAAGAAATGCGAAACAGACCATAAAAATGTTGAAAAATCCTAAGCTTTCATTAAAAAAAACCTTCAATTTAACCCTTCCATCCAAAACCTACAAACTTGTGTGTGTAGAATAATGGCCAATTCCTCCACATAAAGAAAAACGGATCTAAAATTTGAACTCAACCATGCAAACCCGAAACTTAACTCAACTCCATAAACTTTATTTTTATCAATCTCTCTTTTGCATGATTTATTCAATTTTCTAATTAATAACTCAATGCACTTGTTGTAATTTCTTGTTTATATTAGTTCACTTAACTAATAAGAATTAATTTATTTAAATTGAATGTGCAACTAATTGCATGTCAATTTTAACTAAAAGAATATTATTTTAATCACTTCATTATTGTTTATCCAATTTACTTTAAATTTGAATTCAATAATTATTTAAATCTTTAAATTCCACCATTAAAATTTTAATTAAGTATTTTTAATTAATAAATATATTTAATTAATTTTTATTAATTAAATAACTTCACATTTAATTTTCTATATTTAATAAGATTTAACTATTTAAACCACATAATTAATCTTAGTAAATTATTTAATCATTTCATAACTATCACACCAACCAGCTAAAGATTAGAAAGACCAACTCAACCTAATATAAAATGATAATCACGCTCAAGAGAAAGGCTTGTGAATTTACATCACGTGAACGAATTCAAAAAATTAAAATATTAGGAACTTGTCAACTATTTCAGGACAATAAAATAGCTTAGGTTGGGATTCGAACCTGAATATTATCTCCCCTCTCCTACCATTAAGACATTACAATAGGATAGGCCCATCTTTACAATTCAGGGAAGTCGGTGTTCAGTACCTGCAAACCTACATAAAAGACAAGCGTGTGCATATATATATATATATATATATATATATATATATATATATATATATATAACAAGTAATGACAGAGATTGAGACATTGTGTAGATCTTGCAAGAAGGTAACTACGACTCTGTCCCACAACTACATCAAACATGTCAAACAGAAAGTTAAAACATACATACTAGCCATACACATCCAAGTATGGGGTAAGTAAAATCATAAATATAAATAACATTTTAAACATTTAACTAATCATCATCAAAGTAACTAACATCATTTAACTGCAAACATATGATATCTCATAACTATCTAATATCAAATCACCATGTAATGTCCTACATCCAAAACCACATAATAAATTTGAAATAACCAATGCACACATGAAAGTGGCCTAAAAGAGTTTGGCAATATAAAAATAAAAAAACAAACTATGGGTGGGCACTACATCCACCTCCCCTAGAATTAAGCTTACTCATGGAAGCCTACAAATAAATAGGGATATAAATCTTGTTATATTACTGTGTCCTCCCAAGTCATTGATGAATCATCAGCAGGGTCTCATTGGACCCTTATCTTCTTGGTGGTGCGATCCATGAGGGTCAACTCTCACAGCTGAAGAATGTGAATAGGCTCCAAAGCTAGTTGCTCATCCTCTACATATAAATCATTTCAGTCAAGAACATGTGCTACATTTGGTATATAATGTCTAAGTACAAAAACAATGAAAACATCATGAACATGAGATAAGCTAGGTGGAAAAGAAAGACAGTAAGCAACCAGTACTATCCTCTCAAGAATCTCAAATGGGCCAATGGAATGAGGTGCCAACTTTGATCCCTTTCCATAATGGATTTGACTCTTTCATAGATGCACTCTTAGAAACACCTTAACATCAAATGCACATTTCCCATCCAGTCTGTGAGCATTTGCATACTTATTTTGCCTATCCTGAGCTATGGTCACATGTTCACGTATGCGTTCCACTTGCTAATCCATGTCTCGAAGCATCTCAAGACCTAACAAAATATGATCCTCTAACCTATGTCAACTCAAAGGTGTACGATAATGACATCCATACAAATCCTGAAAAGGCGACATACTAATTGAACTATGATAATCATTATTGTAGGAAAAATTGACCAAATATAAATAGTCCTCCCAGTGAGTATTTATGTCCATGACATACATCCTCGACATATCTTAAAGCACCTGATTAACCCACTATGTCTGACCATCAGTCTCAGGGTGATATGTCAAACTAAAATTTAGTTGTGCTCCAAGATCATGTTGTAAAGAAGTCCAAAATGTAGAAGTGAATACTAGGTCCCTATCTGATATAATCATGTGGGTAATACCATGTAATCTCGCAATATCTTTCATAAAGACCCTAACTATTGAAGTTGTTGTATAGGATGCTTTCATAGGAGAAAAGTGTGTCACTTTGGTCAACTGGTCAATAGTGACCATGATGGTATCATGCATCCAGAGAGTCATAGGAAAACCTATGATGAAATCCATCGAGATGATATCCCACTTCCATGATGGAATGAGATTAGGTTGTAAAAGTCTTGTTGGATGTTGGTGGTCTGCCTTAACCCTCTAACACTCTAGACATCTTATCACAAAATCAGCAATTTCATGTTTCATACCGGACCAATAATATAGTTTTCAAAGTTCCGCATACATCTTCTTAACACCTAGATGTGTTGAGTAAGGTGCACAACGAGCCTTAGATATAACAAGAACTTGATCATCTGATGGAGGTACATATCTCCAATTCATTTAATGAAAAAGACTATTTGACTCCAAAACATAACTTGAAAACCTACCTTCCAAAGGTCTCCCTAACTCAATCACAATTCTCACTTCCTTGTACCAAGTATCTATAGGAAGTTCCTGGAGTATATGACTCAATAAATCTACACCAAGAGTCAAATTTATCTCATGCCTCCTACGACTAAAGGTGTCAACTACCACATTTTCCTTACCTTGGATGTACTTGACCTCATAGTCATACTAACAAAGAAACTCTATCCATCGCCTCTACCTAGCATTTAGATTAGGATAAGTAAAGATATATCAAGTAAGTTGTGGTGATCACTATGAAGCTCAAATCGATGTCCCAATAGAAAATGTCTCCATTGAACTAATGCATGAACCACTATTACTAACTCAAGATCATGTGTATGATAGTTCATTTTGTGCTCCTTGAGTTTGTGAGATTCATAAGAAATCACACGTCCTTCCTACATAAGGAGCGCTCCTAGACCTTCCAAAGAAGCATCATCACACACCATGAAATATCACATTTGGTCAGGTATTGCCAGGATAGGTGCACTAGTCAGACACTTCTTCAAATTCTGAAAAACCTCTTCACACTTCTCTGTCCAAACATACTTCTTCCATTTCCTTTGAAGAGAATTAATTTGATATGAAACTCTCGAGAAGTCCTTAACAAACCTACAATAATATCCTACCAAGCCCATGAAACTACACACATCAAATACATTGGTGGGGTTTGGCCAATCTACTATAGCCTAAATCTTGGAAAAATCTACTGAAATACCCTCACCTATGATTACATGCCCCAAGTACTGAACTTCAAACTGAAAGAAGTCACACTTTTCTGCATTGGCATACAACTGATTGTCAAGAAGACACTAAAAAACTAGTCATAGATGTTCCTCATGCTCCTCTATGGATTTAAAATATATCAATATATCATCCAAGAAGATGAGAATAAAACGGTCAAGGTAAGAATGAAATACTCCATTCATTAGGCACATGAAAATAGATAGAGCAATTGTCAAACCAAAAGGAAATTCTATGAGCTCATAATGTCCATAGCAAATGTGGAATGTAGTTTTGTGAATATCTGCATCCTAGATGTGTAACTGGTGGTATCCTGATTTGAGATCAATCTTTGAGAATACCTTGGCCCCTTTTTTTTATGGAAAATATCTCCAACTATCTTTAGACATTCATATTGACTCAGCATAGTAAGAATATTTTAAACTTATAGATCATATTCATCTAATGAGATAGGAGAAGCAACATGCTCCTCACCAACAGTAGCATGTACATCAATTCCTACAGTTTCCTTTTGTTTCCCAACACTTTTTTGTTCTTCCTCTTTACTATCATTTGTAACATTCACCAAAGAAAAGAAGCACTCTAGACATATCCATCTAATACTCTTACCTTTATTATCAAAGGACAAAGCCTCTATAGAGATATTTTGCATACTTTTTCACATATCTTTACCTTCACTGGAAACAATGGATAGAACTGCTACAACTTCAATCCTTGCAGTACTAGTATCCTTTGGAGTCTCAATAATGCTCATACATTATTTTGTAATTTCACATAACAACATAGTTGCCCAAATAATTTTAGACTCTACCTCTTCTATGTAGCAAAAATCAAAATAAAAGGCATCATCTTTAAACCAATTCCATAGACTCATTCTATCTTTCAACTTACAAAGAATCTTCTATAGTCAATAACACTATTATTTCTCAAATCCATATTTGAACACAACCTAGCTTGAACAATCTTAGACATAACTAAACAATTAATACACTATTTAAGAACCATACAGTCACATTTACAAACCACAAAACAAAAATCTTACCTCTAGAAAATCCTTCAAGCTTTATAACCATGCTAAGGAGGTACTCACCATACAACCTCGAGGGGGGAAACAGACTCATATGAAAACTCCCCCTAAAACCCTACAATGTATGTCATTTAATAGAGAAGGAAACATCATTTGAAATGGATTTTTTACCACCATCAAATGCATCTTATGTATTCTTCATTGAATATGTTGTGCTCCTTTCTTTCGAGTCTTCTATAATCAATAAACAATCATCTTGTTTTTCCATATTTTTGTATAGCCTTGAAATATGTTTTGTCATGTGTTACATTTATAGAAAACTAGATCATGTCCTTTTTCATTTTTGTAGCTTCATTATTCCTGACATTGATATTTATATTACATTCAACTTTTATGTGTCCATGTCCATTGCAACCATAGCCATATTCATTGAACTTATTAACATTTCTATTCACACTCACTCTATTAAAATCCTTAAAATTCACTATATTTATGCATTGAACTACCTTACTCCCTAACTTATTGCAATGATATCATCTTCCATTAAAAACATAACTCATTTTCAAATGTCTACATTCATTAAATTTTTTCCCTACTTTATTGCAAGAAAAATAGAGTCTATCAAAAGATAAATACCTAGAAGGTCTTTGATTCATCAACCCCTTTTTTCCTTTGCATGTATTTGATATACCAAATTCATTTTGTTTTTCACCTACTTCTAGTTTACCAGTTCTATTTTTTCTTCCACCTGCTTCTGGTCTACCATATCTTTTTTGTCTTCTTCTTGCTTCTGGTCTACCAAAACCCATTCAGCTCGCACCAGAATTTCTGATTCATCCTTTTTCTCCCTACTATTCTTTAGCAATGCGAAATCTACTTTGTCTTGTTTAAATTCCATCGAGCAACTTCATCTTCCCATCTTGCATTGAATTGAATTAGAAAATACATATTCTCACATTTTTCTTCAATAAAATAGATATTCCTAGTAGTCATAAAACCTTTGACAACTCTTTTACCAGTCTATTTCTTTTCTATAATACATGCTCGATAGACTATTCATCAGTGTTTTTATCTCTCGATGGAGGCTCATCTTTATCACCATTTCCTCCTTGTTGTAACTCAATTGTATAAATTGAATTACCTTTCAATGGTCGGTGGACTATTATCATAATTACTTAGCTTAAATGCAGTCAGCTTACCAATTAAGACTTCAAGAGTAACAACATTGTTCGACCTATAGATCTCAATTCCTAAATAGTAGATACTCTAATAACATACTTAGAGGAAAGAGTTCTCATAATTTTACTTACCACTTCTTCATTGGTCAATGTTCCACCAGCACCTCTGATGACACTAACAACTTCCTTGATTCTACTGCAATATTGAGTAATATTCTCTTCATCCTTCATCCTCATTTCATCATATTTTCCTCTGAGACTATCAACCTTAACCTTTTTAACATGCTAATCTCCTGCATATATAAGTGTAAGCATATCCCACATCTCTCTTGAATTAACACAGTACTTAACATCATTAAATTCATCATCAATCAGAGAAGAAGCAATCTCTATCATAACCAAGTTATGTTCCTACTTTTCTCGCATCTGATCAACTGTCATAGGTTTGGGAGGTGGTGGAGTGTAGTCATTATCCAGAAGATTCAATTTAGATTCTCCAATCCCAAATAGATACAATCTCATCCTGCAGTTCCATGTAGAGAGACTTTCCTTATTCAGCTTAGGTACTTCTCTCCTATACATCTTCAGATCTTTTACTCAAGTCTTTTAAACTTATCTCTTCAGAGTACTTAGAAGTGAAACCAATTGTTGGATTATGGAGAGGGGGGTGAATCAGTAATCCTTGATTCCAAATACCTAAGAAAATTTCTCTAATTAACTCGGTGACAGATCGGTTCAACACACTTTACTATTTTATCAACAACAGTAAATAAGCTTTAACAATCAATAAATCATCCACACAATTCATTCAACACATTTAAAAACAATATTTAACATTGAAACCCAGCTTTGGGAAAAACCATTGTGGGAATTGTCACCCACTAAGAAAATACTCTTCTAAAGTACGCACGGTTAAGAGCCAATCTTGTTAAAGATTACAATGCACACTGTTAGGTGTGACCCGATCAAGGGATTTACCTCATATCTATTAGGATCTTCACCCTATTAGGAGTGGCCTAGTTGGATGGCTTCAAACACTCTTTAGAATGTTACCTTTTTCAAAGATTTTACAATAAGATTGTTAAGTCTAGTCTATTAAGAGATTTCTCTATTACAAATGCTAGTAAGCAACAGTAAATGATTTGACCTGTAAACTTGCAACTATCTTTGCATTATAACCAGATCCTTTGTGCACTTTTCTATATCCACTTACCATTGGCTTCAACACTTCATCAAATCTTGCATTTCCACTTGGAATCTATGTGTTCCTTCTTCCCTACTTCAATTGGTGACTCTTCCTTTCTTCAATTTGCCAGCCATTTGTTCATACAAATCCATCCTTAATATAGACAATTTTTGCCTCTTAATCTCCTCTATTACTTTTTCCTTTGATCAATCTCAACCATCCAATTCATTATACCTTGAATCTGGATCTCGATAACATGTTTTATTTTCACCTAGGAACTTGAACTTTCTTGAAAATTGTTCCTTCTCTTTAACCATTTAGATCTAAGTTATAGATCTTCACCTTGAATTTTTAAGTCCATGGATCTCTATAACTAACTTTCCAACCATCCAACTCATCATAGCTAATCATTAAATGTCATTCCAATCCTTTTATTTAAATCTTGTTCCTTGCTTGGTGTCCTCTATCTGTATTTTGGTTAACTTCACTTGGTGCCTAAACATTTCTTTTATATTCAATGCCTTGAGTTCATTTTCCTTTACTAAGTAACATTATTTTTAAATTTTACCCTTACTGAGTGACATTTCCTACTCGATAGCCAAAACTCTTTTGCTTACCGATTTGACAAACTTCCATTACTATTCTTTACCGACTTACCATAATTATATGTTAGGTAGAAAACAACTATATCAACATAATATAATCATTGTCTGGTCTGTATGAGTTGCCCATTTAAGTTCTTCAACTTTACAACATCTCATTTCTTCTTCTCCTTAACTCATTCAACTTGTATCATATACTGAATGATATGGCAACATAATATAAACCAAAAATCAATTGCTTGACATCAATAACAAGACAATAACTGATCTAACCTTTCTAGTATCATGTATTCTTCAGATCTTGGTCTGTCTTCATCATCATCACCATCAGATAATAGTTCTTCAACATTACTATCATTTATAGTAACAGATACTTTACCTAACTAGTCCACTAATTCATCCTATTCACATTTCACATAGTAGTGTCCATGGATTTGGACAAAAAACATTTATTTCATGTGTGATAATGTATCAACAACATCAACAAATAGATATTTTCTATCAACGAGAATGAGTTACAACAATAATAGAAACATGTTGCAACAATAATAAGAATGAGTGCAACAATAGTGAAAACAAGTTGTAACTAGCTATCAATGAGTTTGCAATTAGTGACTCAACAATAACCAGGTAAGTACACAAAGATGGGGGACCAAAAAGGGGGTATAAGATGCGACTTTTTTTTAAATCAGAAATGTCTAAACTTCAAAGAGAATTCAAAGATAGTTAGACTCAAAATTTTAATATACAACAAAAATAAAAGTTGTAGTCCTTCGAATCTAGTTTCTAAACTATAAATTTTTTTTTCAATGGTGGAGTTTAAGGCCCTCAAAATGGGGAGCACAGAAAGTGAACCCATTTTTTGAGAAAAAATAGAACATAGTGTCTGGTGTGCTCCCCCTAAAATTTTAACTTGTTTTTTTGAAAAAAATTAATCACTTTAGTGAGAAGTTAGCTAACACTGGACGTAGTTTATCTCAAATTTTTCTGCTAATTTTTTAATGTATATTTATTTTTTTACGAATTTTGTAAGTGGACACATCTTGAAAACATGAAATTTTTGTGTGCCCCCTATAAATCATTGAAAACTAATCGAAAGTCAAAACTTATTTTTTTCAAAGTTTGTATTTAATAGAGTCTAGTTTCTAAAAATATAACTTGTTGTAAAATTCAATTAACAAGCCAAAATCTAAGCCCAAAATACTACACATTGGTTTTTGACACAAATCAAGCATACATTCAAAAGAAATTAGAGATTAAAGGCTTAACATAATTAGAATTCAAAATAAATTATATGGTTAGATAGCAAACAAAGAGATCTACAATATCATGTCATCTAATTTTATTATTATTGAACCATGGGTAAACCTGACGGAGGGCACACAAAAAAAGTTCCATTTTTTTTTATGTTTGTTGGAAAACATGTCTTAGACCTGTTTAAATCCTCCAAGCCTTTAGGTTGGATCTCCAAGGCAAATCCAAGCCTTAGGCTCCAATGCATTTTAAAGGATGTATGCACAATAGCGTGAACATGCTATTCAAATTTAAATGTTTCCCCAAGGTTACATTTAGTGCAACATCAAAATGCAAAGTCTTACATATCACATACATGCTATAGTGCATACACCCTATGTGGCAATAAAGAAAGAGAAAAAAACCCTTCTAAATAGGGCACATTCATGCCAATTTCGACACTAGGACCATACATAAAATGTAACATTTAAGTATAAGAACTTCCTTTCTTATACTTAAGTTACAGTTTATGTATATACTTTCAAGATGTTTGAGAGTGGTTTCAACTTCATAGGAGTTAAGATAAAGATTCTGGGTTTTGATGGTTTTTAGGAAATTTCAAACTTGGCCAAATTTTAGGAATCAACACATTGTCTTAGCATGATTCCCAATGGACTATTAATTGTAATCTTAAGCCCTTTACTTGTGCATGATCATTTAAAGATTGTTTCTCGTTATATTACTCTCTCTCTCTCTCTCTCTCTCTCTCTCTCTCTCTCTCTCTCTCTCTCTCTCTCTCTCTCTCTCTCTATTCCAAGACCTAATTATCCTTTTCTTTGTCTACCTCATCTATATCCTCCTTCTCTCTATCTACCTCATCTCTTCGCCTCCCCCTTCTCCCTTTCTCTCATCTCCCTCCCCTTCTCACTATTTTTTCCACCTTATTACCATCTATCTCCATCTCATGTCTCTCACCCTCTCCCTCTTCTCTCATTCTCACTCTCATATTTATCTCCCCTTAAATACCCTCTTTCACTCTCTCCCCTCCATCATCTCACCATATTTTCTGCTAATTTAACCCCCCCCTCTCTCTCTCTGGGGTTCTAAGGTTTCCTAGGATGTATTAATGTGTCCTAGGACCCCTTTACAACCCTTATGGCCCCTAAGATGTAGAGAGAGGGGTCCTAAGGACTCATAAGGGGTCATAAGACCCCTTATGACCCTTTGAGACACCTTACCATACATCTTAGGGGTCCTAAAGGTTAGTAAGGGTTTCTAGGACACATTAATGTGTCCTAGTGTACGGTATGGGGTCCTAAGGGGTCCTAAAACACACTAATGTTTCCTAGGAACTCTTATGACCCCTTAGGACACCTTACCATACATCTTATGGGCCCTAAAGATTTCTAAAGGATCACAAGGGATACTAGGACACATTAATGTATCATAGGACCCCTTAATACCCCTTATAACCCCTTAGGACCCCTTACCTTACACCCCTTACAATACACTAGTGTATGGTAAGGGGTACTAAGGGGTCATAAGGGGTCTTAGCAAAAATTAATGTGTCCTAAGACTCCTTAAGAACCCTTACGACCCCTTTCCATACACTAGTGTATGGTAAGGGGTCATAAGGGGTTGTAAGGGGTCCCAGGACACATTAATGTATCCTAGGACCCCTTAACAACCCTCAGGACCCCTAATATATAGAGAGAGTGGTGCTAATGAGTCGTAATGGGTTGTAAGGGGTCATAAGGTTTCCTAGGACACATTAATGTGTCTTACGACCCCTTAAGACACCTTACAACTATAAAACATTAGTATATTGTAAGGAGTCATAAGGGGTCTTAAGGGGTCCTAGGACACATTAATGTGTCCTAAGACCTCTTAGGAACCCTTACCATATACTAATGTACGGTAAGGGGTAGTAAGGGGTCTTAAGTGATCCTAGAACACATTAATGTGTCATACGACTTTTTACAACCCCTTACCATACATTAGTGTATGGTAAGGGGTCATAAGGGGTCCTATGACACATTAATGTGTTGTAGGACCCCTTATGACCCCTTATGACATGGTAAGGGGTCCTAAGGGGTCGTAAGGTGTCCTACATCACATTAATATGTCCTAGGACCCCTTAAGATCTCTTAAGACCCCTTAGGATACATTAGAACCATAAAGTATGTCCTAAGGGGTCGTAATATGTTCAGGGTGCTAGGATCCCTTAGAACACATTATGACCCCTTAGGACACACATTATGGCTCTAATATGTCGTAAGGGGTTGTAATGGATCGTAAGATGTCTTGATGGGTCCTAAATGTGTCCTAGGACCCCTTAAAACCTCCTAAGATCCCGTAGGATACATTAGAACCATAAAGTATGTCCTAAGGGGTCATAATTATGTTCTAAGGAGTGCTAGGATCCCTTAGAACACATTATGACCCCTTAGGACACACATTATAGTTCTAACATGTCTTAATGTGTTGTAATGGGTTTTAATGGGTCCTAAGACCCTTTAGGACCCAACAAGACATCTTATGATCCATTACGACCCCTTAGGATGTATTATAACCATAAAGTTTGTCATAAGGGGTCGTAAGACCCCTTAGAACACATTGCAACCCCTTAGGACACATTTTATGACTCTAATGTGTCGTAATGGGTCATAATGTGTCCTAATGTGTTTTAATTGGTCACAATGGTCCTAAGACCCCTTAGGACCCATTAGGACCCCTTATGACCCATTATGACCGCTTAGGACACATTAGAACCATAAAGTATGTCATAAAGGGTCATATAACCCTTTAGAACACATTATAACCCCTTAGGACACACTTTATGGTTCTAATGTGTTGTAATAGGTCATGATGGGTCCTAAACCCCTTAGGACCCATTAGGACCATTTACAACCCATTACAATTCATTAGGACACATTAGAACCATAAAGTGTGTCCTAAGGGGGTCATAACGTGTTCTATAGGACACACTTATGGTTCTAATATGTCCTAATGTGTTGTAATGGGTTATAAGGGGTCATAATGTTTCATAAGGGGTCTAAGGACCCCTTACAACCTATTACAACACATTAGGACACGTGTGAACCATAAAGTGTGTTATAAGGGGTTGTAATGTGTTATAAGTGATCCTGGGACCTCTTAAGATACACTTTATGGTTCTAATGTGTTCTAATGGGTTGTAATGGGTCCTAAGTCCCCTTATGACCAATTAGGACCCCTTATAACCCATTACAACCCATTAGGATACATTATAACCATAAAGTATGTCCTAAGGGGTCGTAATGTGTTCTAAGGGGTCCTAGGACCCCTTAGGACACAATTTATGGTTCTAATATGTCCTAATATGTCATAATGGCTTGTAATGGGTCCTAATGGGTTTAAGACATGTTATGACCCATTACGACACATTAGGACACATTAGAACACATTAGAACCATAAAGTCTTTCCTAAGGGGTCCTAGGACCACTTATAATAGATTATAACCCCTTACAACACATTGTATAGTTCTAGTGTGTCCTAATGTATCCTAATGGGTCCTAACAGCTTTGAGAACTGATTAGGATCCCTTATGACCCATTAAGACACATTAGAACCATAAAGTGTGTCCTAAGGGTTCGTAATGTTATGACCCATTACGACACATTAGGACACATTAGAACACATTAGAACCATAAAGTATTTCCTAAGGGGTCCTAGGACCACTTATAATAGATTATGACCCCTTACAACACATTGTATGGTTCTAGTGTGTCCTAATGTATCCCAATGGGTCCTAACAACTTTGAGAACCGATTAGGATCCCTTGTGACCCATTAAGACACATTAGAATTGTATACTAGAGAAAATATCATCATAGAATTAGTATTGAGCAATAAATGAAATAGTAACTAAATAAATTTGAATATAGCAATCTATCTAAGCTAGAAATTGACAATTAAGCATCCTATGGTTCTCTAACTAAGAATGTCAATGCCAAGCTCTCAGCAAGCTCCCATTAATGACAATCCTAGAATGAGAAAGATAAATGATTAAAGCTAAAGCTAATTGTTCAATTCCAAATTGAAAGCTAAATTATATCTAGATTGCCTTTCTAAGCTCAAATTGCAAGAGGTTTAATGCAATTCTCAAATATGTGGTTCTGAATTATGAGGATTTTGGTCTTCCTTTTATAGATTTTCCCAATGGTAGGGGGTGTAGTGTAGTTGATCATGATTAAGCCTTGGTTGAGTCTTTGGTTCCACCCTTTGAAGACAATGCAAAGTTTGTGTCCTCAAAGATTGGGACAAGTAGACAAGATCAATGGACAAAATTCTCTTTCACTTTGAGTGATTGAGATTGAATTTGGCTTGATCCATGTGAATATCTTTCCTTAGATCCTATTGGTTGATTGAATTTCTCTCCTTTTGGGTTGTTGAGGGAAATTAGGATTTATTAATTGATTTATTTAGCCATGTACCCCTTGAATGGGTTGAATTTGATTTAATCCAAGACTATTCAATTAATTGATTTAATTGTATTTTGATTTGATTGCATTTGATTAAAACACTCTCAATTTTGATTTATCTCAATTTAAGACTTGATTTTAATTTTGATTGGCTAATTATGCATTTTGACTCAATTGATTCAATTTTGTTCTTGATTTGCCTTGATTTGACTTGATTTATCATTAAATTGATTTTTGCCCATTTTTAGGTGATTACAAGAACCATAAAGTGTGTCCTAAGGGTTCGTAATGTGACACACTTTATGGTTCCAATGTGTCCTAATGTGTCATAATGTGTCATAATGGGTTGTAAGAGGTCCTAAAGGGGTATAAGGAATCATTACAACCCATTACAACCTATTATGACACATTAGAACCATATAATGTGTCCTAAGGGGTCCTAAGACCACTTATAACACATTACGATGTCTAACGACACACTTTATGGTTCTAATGTGTTCTAATGTGTCTTAATGGGTCCTAACACCTCTTAGGGTCCATTAGGATCCCTTACAACCCATTGCAACCCACTAGGACACATTAGAACCATAAAGTGTGTCATAAGGGGTCGTAATGTGTTTTAAGGGATCCTAGGACCCCTTAGGACACACTTTATGGTTCTAAAGTGTCTTAAGGAGTTTCTCTATGTCTCTATCCCTCTTCCCCCTCTCACCTTATCTCCCTATCTCTCTCTGTGTCCCCCCCCCCCCTCTCTCCCTCACACACACACACAAATGATTGTGCACGAGTCAAGGGCTTAAGGTTACAATCAAAAGTGCACTAAGAATCATGTTGAAGATAATGTGTCAATTCCTGAAATTTGGCTAAGTCTGAAAATTTCTAAAAACCCTCAAAATCCAGAATCTTTATCTTAACTCTAATGAAGCTGAAACCACTCTTAAACATCCTAAAAGTATATACATAAAATGTAACTTAAGTATAAGAAATACTCTTACTTAAATGTTACATTTTATGTATGGTCATGGTATTGAAATTGGCATGAGTGTGCCCTATTTAAAATAGTTTTTTGTCCTTCTTTATTGCCACATAGGGCATACGCACTATAGCGCGTATGCGCTATGTAAACCATTGCATTTTGATGTTGCATTGAACTCATTCAAGAACTTTCAATAGTGTGTACGCGCTATAGCATCTACACACTATACTGCGTACACATTATAGCGCACACACACAATGTTTTGAATTTCCCAAGCCGACAATCCAAACCATAGCGCATGCACACCATAGTGTGTATGCCCTGTAGCGTGTGCACACTATGTCTTTTGGGGGACCAAAAATGAATTTGAAACCTTTTTGGTCCCCCATCTTTGTGCATATACCTAACCATTTAACAAATATTCACCATGCTTATATTAAATTATTGATTAATGTAACTTTAAATACAATAATATCATAATATAAATTTAATAATAATCATAACATAAATATATGATTCTATTTTTTTATTTAATGTCTATTGTTGCTAACTCATTGATTGATAGAAAATGTCTATTTGTTGATGTTGTTGGTGAATTATCACACATGAAATTCATGTTTTTTAATCCAAATACATGAACTATACTATATGACACGTGAATAGAACGAATTAGTAAATCAATATACATTTTATGAATAAAAGTACATAAATTAAATAAAATTAATACTAGAAAATACTAAACTTTCAATTTTTCTAATTTATCCACAAGTTATAAAACATCTCTAGAAGAAAAAATCAATTATTGTTAATTGTTGTTTATTTTCTCTAATTTTTTATATTTCAAAATATATTATTACTATATATAAAAAAATATTAAAATGATAGATAATCTTTTTGTAATGGGATTTGTACAAATTTATTTTCACAAACTACCGAGCTAAAATGCAAAAGCAAAGGCAGGTATTAGACGATGATGTGGCACTTGCTGTTGTAGAAAGACATCATATAATTGAATGTTCTCTCTCGCGAAAACTTACTTACGAAGAACTTCAATCAAGAATAGGTCATTTAATCATTGGCCCCAAATTTGTGACTCTGAGCAAGATACTCGTTCAGGCTTCTAGTATCCCCTATGTTGCGTTTTTTCTGAGCATGGTGAGTGTCAAATTTCAGTCGACCGGCTCTTTTGTGATTTTTGAGGTAGTAGGGAACTATCATTGTTACTGTACGGTGTTTTATAATTTATATGTTATTTGTATTCTTTTAGAAGTTGGATAATCTTTTTCTGCATTGAAATTTTGAGTTCTCGAAGTCTTCCTTAGTAGTTTCGAAGGATCATTTGTTCTTTCAGAGTTGTAGCTTTTGTAACTATTAATATGGATACAAATTTTATTGTATGTTTTTATTTTTTTATCTCAGTACGTGTGTACTAATTGTGTTTTTTTTGGCAGGGTTTTATCTAGATACACCTTAATGGCAAGGGAGGACACGCAGTCATCGTCCTCTTCAGCGTTACTGGGTAACAATATTCCTCCTAGTGATGCATGGCGGCAAGCATATCTCAGAGTTGCTTCTCAATGGCACCAATTGAAGCAATCAAGGGTTTGCATTTTCCTCCTCTGGTTCTGTCGCAGTAATTTTTATGATAAGAATTTAAAATGCACTTGAGGTTTTAACTCTTGATCTCATGGTTTTCTGCATAATTATTTTTTTAGCATCTCGCTTTAGGTTCATGTTTTGAAACAAAAGGATACTGTGAGGTTTTATATTTATCAATGTTGTTGGGATTGAAGTTAAAAGTTTTAGAATTTCTTGGTTTATGAATATATTAGATTTCATAGTGCTAAGAATTGGAAATCATAGAGTGATTATTTGGATTTTATTTTCAGAGTCCGCTTATTCAAGTACCAATTTCAAGAGTTAACCAGCTTGATGCTGGTAAACTTGATGTTGAAATCTCGGCTATGTTGAAGGAACAGCTTGTTAAGGTTTTTTCCGTCATGAAGGTATGCATGTTCACATTACATATATGTGTCTACCATTTTTTTTTGTTATATGGACTACTTTGGAGATTGATTATCTGAGGGATTAATGTTGGAGTAGATTGTTGGTTGGTCGTATTTAAGGCAGTTTGGATTTTGGAAACTATGAAACAGGTTGTGGAAAAGTGCTTCTTAGCAACTCAAACTGTTTTTAATTATGTCTAGCCAGGGTGGTTATTTCGATATGAGCCAGAGCTAGATGTATTTCTTCAATTCCTCATTTGGCGGTTCTCGATTTGGGTGGATAAGCCCACTCCGGGAAATGCGCTTATGAACCTGCGGTATAGGGATGAGGGATCTACAATGGTGGTGCCTAAAGAGGAAGGTTAGGTGACAAGACATTGCTTTCTTTATTATCTTTCTAATCAATCATTAGGCATAGGAGACCCTTTTGTTTTTTGTTTGTTGTTTTGCAGGGATGAAATGTTAAGCCATGATGCTTAACTTCCAGGAATAATGAGATTATGCAACTAACTTTTTCTTTTTGAGGTTTAGGGCAGCTTTTCCTTGATAATAAGGTGAACCAAGGGCCATTTGCTTGTTCCTATTAAATTTATGACTATCTAATTGTCCTGATATATGTGATGGTAATGGCAGTTAGAGGCTAGTTGGTACTTACGATTTAGTTTGTAGTTATAAGCTACTTGACAATTCAGAAGTAGATGATAGTTTTAAAATCAGTTGGTGAGCACTTTACAATTTTAAATGTAATGTGCACTTGATGTTAAGTCCTTAATGGATTTCACCCCGAATTTTCACTTTTTCCAACTGAGTTATTTTGTCAAACAGTTTGCATTCATGTAACATATAGATAGATAGATAGATAGATAGATAGATAGAGAGAGAGAGAGAGAGAGAGAGAGAGAGAGAGAGAGAGAGATTTGCTTGCAGTTATATGTATTTCAATTCAATTACTTTCCAATGTAACAATCAATAGATAACAGTCACAGAATGAGGTAATCACAAGGTTTAAAACCTATGGTATTCAGAGACTAATCTTATTGACACAATGTCTATTAGAAATATAGCTTGCTGTTTTAAATTCAGAATATAGAATACTAGTTTCTTGAAACTAATACCAGGGCTGCTGATAATAACAGAAAACAGAGTGAAATGCAGAGATAAATATTCTGATTTCTGATCTTAGTCACAGAAGAATTAACCCTTGATCAAATTCAGATTTGAGCACAATTTATTTCCAGTTTACAGACACATTAGCAGACCAACATAGATGATTTACTCATCCAGATCTGAATATGATTACAGTCCCCAGATCTTCATAGGTTTATGTCCAGCAACAACCATTAAGCCATGCTCCTCCCTTAGCACACTTGACCTCCCTTATGGTTGCAACACTCATCACTGTGGACTGAATGTTTCAATAAACTAACTGTGCAACAGTCCTCCAGTCACAGTCAAAGACACGTAGAGTTTCAATAATGATAATCAGATCCCATGCCATGAATGACCCCAACATTGTAGCTTAAGAAGGCAATACAAAGAAATTGCACAGGAGCAAAAACAAGTAAAATGAACGAACACCAAGACATAAATTTTCAAAGCAGCTGAGCTTGCATGCTCAAGAAATTCGTCCCTCTCTGATTCAATCAGCAACAGAAAACTGCAAAAGCAATTCAAATTTTTCCAGCAGGGGATAAATAGCCAGCGCTGACCTTCTATATAAAAACCACGCGCCAAAGACCAACTTGATCATCTTGAGTCCAAACTAGCTTTGCAACTATCAATTCCCAATCACAATCTGCCAGGAGAAATGCAGGTGTCCAGCAGTGGCTAAAGGAAACATGCCACGACTAAAATTGGAGCCAATAAACAACTTTTTCAGAACTCACAGCTACCCGGCTGGAAGGAATTTAACCAGCAACCTCCTTGTAATGACTCCCACGTGCCCTGGAAGGTATTAGAAATTCAAGTCGAAGTTACTAGTAGGAGTGGCTAGTTGATAGGGATGGTTCTTGTTCCCACTAGATTATTTAATTTCACTTTACAGACGTCCATCTGTAATGTGCCCTTTTTGAAATAGGATTTAATAATAAACAATAATAATAAAATTAAAATACAAAAGAATAAAAGTAAAATTTAAATTTAAAATATAAAACAATAAAATTAAAATATAACTTAATTAAAACCTAGCTAAAGTATTATTTAATGAATGGCCAAAAGGCATGAAATGAAAATTTGCTACTCCCTTAAACATGAGATATAAAAGGGAGAAGAGAACTTCATTTGAAAGGGGGATATGGAAGGAGGGAAAAAATTCAAAAAATGGAGCAGATGAATTAAGGAAGGATTGAGGGAATGCAATATCCCCAAATTGGATGCTAAAAACAAGACAATAATTTATTCATACTAGGGCACAAATCTGATAACAAAAACCTTTACAACTGGGGCATAAATCTGGACTTTTTTTTTTATTACAGTAGTTTCAATCCAACCCAGAATTTCTGATCAGATTTCAGTTGGATTATAATTGGAAGGTAGAAAATTCTGATTATTACACAGAAAATGATAATTTAAACCCTTATAACTGCCCAGAAATTTCCAAAACTAAAATTCAGACATATCCATCAAATAAATGTGCCGATATCATATCAAAATAGTCCAGATTTGGGTCAGAATATTTTTTTCCTAACCCAAGCCAACCTTCCAAAAGTGGTGCTGGTCTCCCAAATTGACCAGCATTAAGTCTGAAATCAATGCTTTTCAACAGCTGTCCACAGAAAATTCAGAAATGAATGATTTGCAGCAGTGAATGTTCCCAGATCTGAGTCTCCAGCACTGATATTGTCCTCAATTTGGGCTCCGGATTGGATAAATTCTTGCTGCCAAGAATAAACAATGTGCTAGGGTTTCACAAAGCGGAGGTCTTCTACTCAAACACACTATTCTAACTAGGGAGAGCCCGTATATCTCACCAAAATCAGGGACACCCAAGGGTTTTAATCATCAAGCCAAGTTGCAGCAGCAGACAATAGCAAATCTCATCAAATAATAAGCTCAAAATGAGCCTTTAGGGTGTTATATAACTACTCCCAACAGTATGATTTAATCTCTACCCTCCAAACTTAACCTCTTAATCCAAGGGTTCAGCTCCCAGAAGCTGGTTGCCCCCTTATGTGAATTGTTACATGTTTTTAAGATGTCACTTAAGTACATGAAAAGGTGACAACTAAGTCCCATGTCTAGGCATCACTTTAAGTTGCCTAAAAAGATGTGCCCAACTTAAAATAACTTAAGTTCCCTTAAGTTGCATAAAAAGGTGTGCACTCAACTTAAAAGCTAGAATTCAGAACAAGCCAAGGACTTCTTTTCTTACCCAATGATGCTCTACATTCTCTTTCTCTTGGGTAATCAAAGGAAAGGACAGCCAAACTGCTGCTAATTGTCTTGATTTGAGTTGGAGACATTACATGGATTAAGAAAGAAATGGGAGAAAATAAGGAACTGACTTTTTCAAAGAAGGCTGTGTCTTTTTCAAAGGGTGGCAATTAATAATTATAAAAGGTTGCGACTCTTTCAAAGGGCAGGAATGATGAAGGGTTGTGACTCTTTCAAAGGGTGGTAGTTATGAAAGGTTGCGACTCTCTCAAAGGGCAGCAATGATAAAGGGTTGGGACTCTTTCAAAGGGTGGTAATTATAAAAGGTTGTGACTCTTTCAAAGGGCAGAAACAATGAAGGGTGACCATGGGAAGATTATTATGAAAGATTGTGACCATTGCAAAGGACATACATGATGAAGAGGTGTGGCTCTTCCTCACATTGGAAGATATAAAGGGGAGAAAGTTTCATTTGAGGAGGACATCCAAAAGAGATCAATTTGGGGAATAATATATTATTCACAAAGTCAACAACGAGAGTGGTAACTCAATTCTTATGAAAGGTGGTGATCCTTTCACCAACAAAGTGTAAAGGAGAATTCATTCTAAGTATTGAAGGATTGCTTATAAATCATCATTCATGAATTCATCAAAACAAATCCTTCATTCATCTATCAATTATTAATCCCTCCAGAAATCAAGCAAACAATCATTCAACAAGATCAAGCGAATAATCATCAAATCCACATCAATCGTCACTTTGTCTTGGGATCAAGAAAACAAACAATTCAGTAATCAAGCATCTGTCTATCAAATCAGCATTCATTCAATCATCATTCATTAATATATCATACAACATTCATTACATTATCACTCATCAATCATCTAATCAACAATCAATTAATCATCACTCACCAATACCTCAAATCATACAATCAAATGAATTCATTCAGTCAATCAATCATTCATACAAATATCAATCATTTAACAAACAATTGAATGAGATCAGACTTGAGATAAGGAACCTGCAATCAAAAAATAACAGACTTGTAATCTAGTAAGCATTGTGGAAGGCAATGTGATGATTTGTTTAATATCTTTCAATCTAGTGAACAAGGAGAATTGCTAATCTATCTATATAATTATTGATTTAATTTACACCATTCCATTAACACCATCCATTGATGCATATCAATATGCAAGCAATAATTGAAGTTAAGTTCATAAATATGCCATTCGACCACACAAGGAAAACTCACAATCAACAAGCAACTAGTGGTTTGGTCTAAGCAAGTTCACCAAAAATGCATCCAAAATATGTTCCATTCAAGTAAATACTTCTTCTAATCTACTCTAATTGAGGAATTGAAGAAACCATGCAATGCTCCAAAGCAACACAAGTAATCCACCATGAAGACCAACAATGAATTAATAATTACTTTGATAGCATTATGGCAACAATTTCAACAAGTCTCCTCTCCTACTCTACCTCTAGAACTAATCTCCTCTCTAATGAATCTAATCTTGAACCCCTTACAAATGAGAAGGCCTTGGCCTTTTATAGTCGTTCAATTGCAATGAAGGGCCAAAATCGATTAAAGATCAAGGGCCAAGATTTACCCATGACAAACTCTAATTTGGGTTGCCACCCTATCATCCAATTACATGAAGGCATCACCCAGTGACCCAATAAGAAAATTACAATGCTTTTGAAAGCCAATGAGAAAATTGTACACTTGGCATAATATGATTGAATGTGCTTGGACACGTGTAACTGGAATTTTTTGATTGGTTGAAGACAAGTGAGTGCCACTAGCATCCCAATCTCATAGACTTCGTGATGGGAAAATATCTCTTGATAGTCAACATTATCAAGCCTTCAATTGTGATGGCATATTTCCAAATTGTTTCATCTTCTCAAATTTTCTCCATCCTTGTTCTTGGAAATTTTCTCATTGCCATGATTTGAACTTGCTTGCACTTGCAAACTTGATGTCTCTTCCGATGCCTTGACCTTGATCTTCTTGAAGTGATGAAGTCTCTCATTTAGTTGGATCTTTCAAAGTGAGCTTGGATTTCCAGAGGAAATTGAAGTTGGTGAAAATCTTCTTTGACTTGTAGACTCTAATTTTTCTTTCTCCTTGTTCTTTGCTTTCTTGAACTCCATCTTGATCTTGCCTTGAATTTGCACTTTGATAAACTGATTTTGAACCTCCTTCTCATTTGAAGGCCTCAAGCTTGATCTTGATCTTTGAATTCGCACTTTCAACCTTGAACATCATCTTTCGTGTCCTCAAGCCATCTCCTTGCTTAAAGTTTTGAACTTGGCCTTGTCATCATCTCCTCATTCTCCAAGCTTCTCCCTTTTCACAGATTACCTTGCAAAAGCAAAAGAGAAAATTGCATTAAGCCCACAAAATGATAAGAATAAATGACATGAAGGAAATCTTAAAGTTCACATGATATGGAAATACACCTAGATCCAACTGTTCTTCTATTAAAGCTATTGGATCAAGAATTCCCATCAAAATAAGGAGATAAAATGCACTTTGATCATGGATTCTCTTTGCTTCAAGACCAGATTTCTTTCTTTTCAATTCTGATTTTCTTTGTTTCTCTGGCCTCAACTTCGGATTTGAAATGAAATTTCTCTAGGTTTTGGTCTAATTAGGCTTGATGCTTGTATATTCTTCCAAGATTTAGCTTCTTTCCAGCACTTTACATTTCTGATTTTCACAGATAATCAGTGATATTGCTCTCCAAATCCTAAAATCGCTGTCAAATGAGAGATTGCTGCCTCTTGGAGTGAAGTCACTGCCCTTTTGGAAGAAGAAAATTTGTCTCTTTAAGTCCATTCGCTGCCTTTAGGAGGGAGAGATTTTGTTTGCAATTGATGAGAACATGAATCTCCTCCCTCTCCTTATATAGGTGCTTCAAGAGATGAAAAGGTATGTCTTGATTTGAGTCAACTTGCCCTTTATTGGCCAATAAAAATCATTTTAGTTTAAACTATTAATCTCCCACAAGGCCAACTTGATGGAAAAACTTGAAATTATGTATGAGGCCTCTTTTCCAATCCCCCATTGATTTGATTTTGTTTAAGATTAAGTCTGGAAGGAGATTAGAGGGTTCTTAGGATTACAAATCCTGACTAGGGGGCGAATTCCGCCCCTTAGTCAGGATAAATTCAATATCAATTTGTTGGATTCTAATTGCCAGTTACTTCCTCACTTCGTTTCTTCACACCCCACTCCTAGTTGTTTGTTGAAATCCATCGATTTTAGGATGTTTTGAGGATAAATTAATATGATTTTTACTCTGATCTTAGTCATGATTTCTCTCTTCTTTTTCAAAACATCATCACCATTTGCCCTTAGCCTTCTTTCTCATCCTCCTTATGGGATTTGGGGTTTAGGAGGCTTCTCAAATACCACCAAACTCATGGCGGAATTGACATGTGGGTTGGGATTTTGCTGTCATTTTGGGGTGGAAATTTGATACCTATTGAGATTAGGAATCCCAAGAGGTGGTCGGATTCCAACACCCTCTTAGGATTTTTCTTTCACCTTTTCACATTTGCAAAGTCTCATAGTTCTGATTTAGTCTCCCAATGATTTGGTTTCTTGTGTTAGTTTGATCTGATTTGTGATATGTTTGAAGTCAAAAGACTTAATGTTTTGGCCTTAGCTTTGTTCTCAACTTCAATGCCTCACCGTCCTAAGCCATGAGATGGATTTTCACCCCCCTTCTCTCATGGAACTTGGTTTAGTAGAGGGGTGGAAATTACACATAAGTCAGGATTATGAATAGTGGAAATTTGATATATGTTGGGATTGAGAATCCCAAGAGGAGGGCGGATTCCGCCCCTCCCTTGGGATTATCCCATTGCCTCATTTGCTTGCTCAATTTGGACTTCAAACCCCATCATCTCATGCTTGGTTTCAATCTGGGCTTTTCATGGATTTCAAACCTCTGTTTTGTCTTGAAACATCCCTTCAACTCATGCCTTGAATTACCCCTTTGGTCGCTTGATTAGAGGGTGGAAATCTCATGTATGTTGGGATTAATAATCCCAAGTAGAGGGCATATTCCACCCCTTCCTTGGGACTGTTCTTTTGCCATTCTAAATCACCATTCTGCACTCTTCACTCGCTTTACTCATCATTTCGCACTTGAAACTTGCCTAATCTAGGGGCGGAATTTTCGGGGTTGTCAAGATTGTCAATCCTAAGACATGGTTGGATTCCGACCTAGTATTACGATTTTTCATTTTGCAAGTTAACTCCCAAATTCTTCAAGTCAATTTCTTCAGCTCAGAAGGCGAAATGATGTATATAAAATATAATATTTAAGTATAAGAATATTTCCTTTCTTATGCTTTAAGTTATATTTTATATAAATACTATCAGAATGTTTGAGATAGGCTTCAACTTCATAGGAGCTATAATAAAGATTTTAGATTTTGGGGGTTTGTAAAAAATTTCAGACAACCAAATTTTAGGATTCAGCACGCCTTCAACATTGTTACCTCACACAACTTTCCTTGGCCCTCTAAGATGAAATTTAAACTGGAACAAGGATTTTCAAAAGGTTCTAACTCATTTCTTCACAAATCCCTTGATTTCAACTCCATATCCTTTAACTAGCTTAGCCTAATTCTCACACACACTCCTGACAGACTTGACTATCTAGGAAGCCAAAGTTGATCAAACTCATCTCTCAAGCTTGGAGACTTGAAAATTGCTACCAACTAAGGCCACCTAAGACACTCCTCCTATTGCCAAAGCAAAAAGAGGGAGTCCTCATTTGCAATGGGGCGACGGTGTGAAAACCTCACAACAGTTCCAATGTTCATTGATTGATCATCCATGGAGCAATATTATTGCTCATCTCTGATGCAAGGCATAGAGTAGCATAAGTTGTGGCCTTAATTAGGTTAGAGCCTGAAGGGGATGATGTACTTTTTTTAATTTGTTGAGACGTGCATAAATAGAGTCGACATCTCCCACTTAATTCACATTTTATCAATTAATTTCTTTGCTTTAGCATCCTTTTTTATATGGTGATATTATTCTCTTGGTATCTATTGACACCACCACACTTTGATACTCTTTATTAATATATTATGCTTATGTAGTTTATTGTTTGTACTTTGTTCAATTATGGACAATCCCATTTTCCAAGGCATAGTTGATTGTTGTTTATCAATAATGTCACATTTAGTAGGATGTTGTAGATGAAAGTGAAAGTATGTTTTACTCTACTCAGATATTCAGCCTATTGAAATGTACCTAGGGTTTCCTTTCCTGCCCTAACCAGTCTCAGATTGATGCTTACAAGATTAAATCTTCAAAACACAATCATGCAGTGAAATAACAGTGAATACTAATTGATTCCAAGAGAAATTTTCAAACATAATAAGTTGCACAGCTGCCAACAAAATTAGAAAAATTAATGACTCAGATCTGAGTTTGAACAGGGTTCTGGACCTTATCTGGAGATCTGTGAAAATCTGATCCTATTGCTGTGCTCAGATAATCCCTTCTTTAAAGGTTTATGTATGGTGGCTTGTTAACCAGCAGCACCCAAACCCTCTTCCACCTGAGACATTTAATGTCTGATCTAAGATTTGAGGCATGATATCCTTCAAATACTTCTTTAAAAACACCTTTATTTGTGAGGTGCTGGAAGCCGACTCACAAAAGGAGGGATGTGACAGCCTAGTTTATATGCTTCATGCTTGATTAATACACATAGCAACAAACAAGATTCAGGGTAATATGTTGGAATGTACAGAGGCAACATGATGATGATAGGTCATAAATGCCTCACATTTAGGTTGTTGCTAGAATACTTGAGGCTACTAACTTTAGAAAAGCCCTTGATATCTATTTGATGGCTTCTAGACAACAGATTAACGAAGATAAGTCCATTATCTTCTGCTTCAATACACCTATGTCTATTCAAGCCAGGATTGCAAGAATCTTTAGATTTCAAGTCGGAGTGCTTCCACTTGTCTACCTTGGGATTCTTCTGTCGGATTTCCCTTAACCTGGGGGATGTTGGCAAGATATTTTGGATAAGCTTTGCAAGGTGAGTCACTTGACTTATAGATGGCTATCTACTACTGGGAGAATGATTCTCTTGAAGTCTATGGTTCAAGCCTTACCTATATATATATGTTTTGTGCAAATTGCTCTAGTTAGTTTTATTAAAGAATTTGACTCCCTATCTGTTGTGACCTTTTCACACCATCTCCCCATTGCAAATGGGGACCCCCTCTTTTGCTCGTAGTCATTAGGTTAATTAGGTTTTGGGCAGTAAATTGGCAAGTCAAAGCTTTAAAAGAAAGACTGAGGGGTGATAAAGAAATTAAGTGGCCACGTTGCGATCTTAAAGTAGGAACGTTAAAATTTAAGTCCTTTGGGGTCATATTATAGTGGGTTGAATGTAAAATCCTAAGTGTATTTAAATTTTGGCTAGTCAACTAGTCCAAAATTCCATATAAAGGCATATTCCATGCATAAGGGCCTTCAAATCCTTATAGAAATTGATTTTCCATACTTAAAATTGCCAAAATCCTAAGGAAAATCAAATTTTCTTTGTAAACATACACAAAATCCAGAGTTATAATGATTTTCCCCACTTTTTATGATCAAAATCCAAACTTATAATGAATTTCCCCACTTATTTTGATCAAAATCAGGACTTATAATGAATTTCCCCACTTATTTTGATCAAAAGTTGGACATATAATGATTTCCCCCACTTTTTCTGATCAAAATCCGGACTTATAATAAATTTTCCCACTTATTCTGATCAAAATCCTGACTTACAATGAATTTCCCCGCTTATTTTGATTAAAATCTGGACTTATAATGATTTTCCCCCACTTATTCTGATCAAAATCTGGACTTATAATGAATTTCCCCACTTATTTTTATCAAACTCCGGACATAGCATGAAATCCCCCACTTTAATTGGCCTTGTCCTGAAAATTTTCTAAGTGTTGGGGATAAAATCCAGACATACTATGAATTTCCACCACTTTGGATGACATTTGCTTGAAATTTGAAGTGTTGGAATTATCTAGACATGGGCCAATTTTCCCCCAACTGGAATCCAAAGACAAAAGATGAAAATGAAGAGTCCAGACATGAGGTGAATTTCCCTTTGGTTTTGTACTTAGGCAAATTTTGGAGGCCGAAGTTGAAACTATTCCAGACCCAAGTCGTTTTTCCCTTGGGAGGAATTTGGAAAGTGAAGTTTTTTAAAGTGTGGAAATTATCCACACATGGGTCGTTTTTCCCTTAAGAGTGATTATGGAAATTGAAGATTTTTCAGTATGGAAGATGATTATTTGGACATGGGTCGAATTTCCCCTTTAAGAGCAAACAAGATAAAAACAAATTTAAGCGTGAAAATGAGTGTTGTCCCTACATGGATCGATTTCCCTACTTGGGATAAGTGGAAGTAATGTGTGGATGTCACCTTTAGACTTATGGATGGCATGTTTGGAGAGATAATTGGGACTTAGTCATTTTTTAAGGGATCCATACACGGATTGATTTCCCCCATAGAGGCCTTTTTTATTAATTAATAAATAATGTTGGGAAATTAATTGGGTAAGGGTGGAAGTTTCTAGAAGGTGAAACTCTTTTATCCTGCATTGCTTGTGGGAGGTAGAAGACAAGCCAAACAACCTTTGAAAGAAGCTAGCAGCTGTAGTATAAGGCCATGAAGATCTACAAAGTGATGCAAGGGATGGCAGCTAAGTTGAATCACAAGGTGAAGCAAGAAAGGGCTGGAGTAAAGTTTGATCTCGCAAAGGCAAGGCTGAAAATTGATCCAAGAGGAAGAAAGAGGCATCATCTATAGCCATAAAGTCTGATATGAATGAAGGAAAAATCTTAAGCATAGAGAGTTTGATTTTTTTTCTTAGAAAATCAAAGTTGCTTTCATGTCTTCAAGCATTAGTGGGATTTATTGCAGACCTTGATTAAGGGAAAACCACCAAATCTAAAGGGCATAAGAGGCTGAAAATACCAGTTTTCAGAATAAGTCTGAGGATTTGCAGCAGCAGGGGCGATATTGGAAAAATCATATAAAATCATGAAGGCCTCAAATACACCTAGGCTTGTTTGCAGATTGATTCCCAGGCAAAAACATGCATTTTGCAACCAATTTGAGGCATTAAAGAGCTGACGTAAGTGAGTTACCTGCGAAAGTCTGAAAACTACCTCTCAAAATCGATTTTTCTTCATTTAAATCTGAGTTTGCTCTATGAACACAATCTGATTTGGGACCAATGCAGACCTTTTGCAGCATCTTGGGACTCATCTTGAGCCATGAGAAGTCTGATTTCATACTTGTAGACCCAAATCTGAAGTTTTCCTCAGATTGGGCAATTTTTTCAAAAAATCATAAAAAAAAATGAAGTCAAAGCAGCCCAAACTTGTTTGTTGAGTCTTCCTTGGTCAAATACCAAACATTTGCAACCAATTTCAGTCATTGGGAAGACAAGGTAAGTAAGTTATGAACAAATGTCCGAGGACAACTTCTGAAATCATTTTTTCTTGTCAAAATCTAGGCATGTTTTTTTACTACAATTTGATTATGCATGAATTGCAGACCCTTTTGACATTGTTCCAAGCTTCATTTGAGCCATTCTAAAGTCTGAAGACACAAGTTGCAGACCTAGGGTCTGCAGACTTCTTCAAGACTTTACCAATCCTAAGATTTGATAGTGTTGAGTCTTTGTTAGGACCTTGGGCATCCAAAGCACCATTTTTGCCACTCAAACTCATTCAAAAATTGCAGGTTGCAGGTATGTCCTCAGACTTGGCATGAGTAATGAGTGTGATTTTAATGTTTAATGTGGCCATGACTTTGACTCCCAATCCACATGGGAATTCATGGAATTGATATGGATGAATTTCACAAGTTTTTAGGACTGAATTACAGGGCTTGTCTTCAGACTTATTCATGTGTCCTCAGAAATCTTCAATAAAAACTCAATTTTTATCATTTTTGGCTAATTTTTTATCAATTTCTAATGTCTTGGGATTCTTATTTACATGTTCATGTTGGTCATTCTTTCTCTGGATTAGATCGTTAAGTTAAAGTATGGAATTTGTTAACTAATTCATGGATTGATGCAAGGATTTCAAGTCTGAAATCTCTTTTCTTTATGATCCTTAAATCCTCATTGACTTGAAAATGACAGAGCCTAAGGGGATCACAGTGAGGACAGTATTGATTAAGAGGCTTTCCAAGAGCTTGATGGCATCCAAATGGGGAAGGGTTGCAAACACTAACATAGAGCACATTGACATGAAGAAATTAAGGAGGAGAATGTATGGATATAGGGATCATCTCCCTTCTAGGATAGCTGTAAACACTATGAAGAGTGGACTTTACCATGCAACAGGTTTCCCTTCAGCCATCCAATGCAACAAACTCATGGTCGAGTATGCAAAGAATTATGATCCAGACACTACAACAATCAGGGCGAAAGGAAAGGTGTTTGCATTTTTGAATGAGGAAGTGGTGAGAGAAACATTTGGAATTCCTTACTATCGCAGAATGCAGACCAAAACCAAAGAACAAGCTAAAACCTTATATGATGAGAAGTCATATGCTTGTATGGACATTATTAACAAGAAATGGATCAGTGAGCTAAGGAAGCACTATTATAAGTTACCAAAGAAGCTAGTGAGTGAGGATTTCAAGGATGAATACAATGACTTAATCTTCATGCTTAACAGAGTTATGGGAACACCTCAAGGGGCCTTCTTTAACACTTGGATGTTCTACTTCATAGAGGAAATAGCCACAAGAGATGTAATGATGAATTGGCCAAGAATGATAGTGACAACATAGATGCATACTTGAGAAACTTAAAGAAAAACAAAGCAATTTTATATGAGTTCCTATGTAATCTACCTGCTCTCAAGGAACGTTGAATATCCGGGCCTCATTAAAAAGGGCATAATTGGAAATGGCAAGAATCAATTTAAAGTATATGACTATTATCCTAAGTTGTAGCTACATGGGAGGGCAAGTTACAGGAGGATCAATGACATCTTCACCATGAACATTACTCACACACTCCAAGAAGGAACACACGGAAGGTTATCCCAGGATGCCATTGCATTGATCAAGTAGTATGAAAATTGGTAGTATATCCAATTCCCTACTTTTACCTATATCAGGATCTAGGGATTTTCCTCAAAACCATACAAACTTCTCAAGTACCCTACAGACAATATGATTTTGTTGGAGGTGCTTAGACAGCTTTCAGAATTTGATCTTATGCAGAAGGATAAGCACAAACAGGGAATGCCTTCCTCCATCACTCTAGGGAAAATGCTTGAGTCTTGCCCTTCATTACAGACAACAAGGACAACCAATGTGGAGATATAGTTCTACTAGATGGGAACATACAAGGCAAGGAAGGATTTTGATCCATTCCGAAAGATCCAAACCTATAGAGGCATGAAATATAGACACAGGTTAGACATTGAAGATTATTGGTTAAATCTTATGGATGAAGAGGTTGTGAAGAGGAAGATGTTGTCTAGGACGACAATGGATTTTATGAGAAAGTGTGGTGACTTCCCTATTCCTGACCAGGTTAATGATGATGGGTACATAATCCATCCTAGTTATGAGTATGAGAAGGGTAAGTCAATTGAGCCACCTAATTGGTTGCCAAAGGAAGAACTTTCAAATTTGGGGGTCTTGATGAGGGTGGTAATGGATAGATCAAGGAAATGGATTGACAAACAAATGAAGAGATTGATGAAACAAGGCGTCACCTTCACCCTTGCAAAGATGCAAAGTGAGGGTTCTTCTTCCAGGGGTGATGAAGGAACTATCAATACTTCAAGATTGTGCATTCAGAATACATGACAAACTTCAAAGGAAGGGGGTAATGTGGCGGAAACATCAAAAGAATCAAGTGATAGGACAATCAGTAGAGAATCTAGAAGCAAAAGTCATAGGTCAGCCACACCTACTCTTATTCTTGGTTCTTCATCAACTAGGGAGATAGAGACACAAATTATGGATAATGATTCAGTGCAGGGTGGAGATACAGAGATTTTCCTTCAAGATAGTCAAGAGGCAGCGTCATCTACGCATTCAGTACAACAAGGTACAAAGATATTGTCATCTTCCCTCATAGTGCAATTAGTGGTTGATTTGGAAGATGACATGAGACAGCCTGATCCCATTACTCAAGAGGTGGAGGATGATATCATTTCAACACTAAAAGGATGTGATGAAGATGAACAGATAGAGGATGACATGGATTTATCCACGGTCCCTGAATGGCTAAGAGAGAGCATGAAGAAAAGGAGAAGAGTAGAAGAGATTCTTCCCATGGATAGTATTGATGCATTTTTTAGCAGAGCTGGAAGAGTAAAAGAGCCTAAACTAGCAAAGGAGATTCATAGGATTACCAAGGATGAGTTGGGATATCGCACTGTGCATCTAGCTGTTCCAGTAGAAGAGAAGAATGAAGATGAGATTACTCATAATGACTATCATGTTTCCTCATTTGATATTGAGCCAATGACAAAGGAGCAAAAACTTCAGGAATTAAGAGGCAATGCAGATGTCATAGAAGAAAGGATGAATAAATTGATAAAGGAAAAAGATGAGCTAGAAATGGAAAATTTGATGATGAAGGAGATCATAAACAAATATGTGAATCCATCAAGGCATGAGAGTGCAACACTGGTTCCATACTTTCCCATTTCTCAGAGTTCACATTGTGCTTGTAGCATAGTAAAGGAATGGGTAGGTGATATCAAAGGGCAAGCAAGGACCTTTCTTATAGGGATGGTTCGAGTGCATGAAAGGACTGCAATGCTTATAGATAAAATGCAGGGATTAGAGGAGATATGGAAGGAATTTCAGCCCATTGAACACAAGGTTATTCCTCGCCTCAAGGCATTAAGAGGTATCCCCACATTGATCCTAACTCAAGAGGGAGTTATTGATAGAGTGCATATGACTTTGGTCATTGGTATCTCCCATTGGTCACTAGGAGGACTACATATAAATTTGCATGCACACAGTGTGAGGATATCGAGGGTCCTATCTTGGGGATACATTCAAAGGTCCTTATTGCAATCAAGGAGTTGCTTGGTCTTGATATTGATGCTTCTTGTGAGTTGGATTTGGATGAGCTGAAAGAAAGATTGGAATCAGTTTATTTCAAAGATACAGACTCTCTTGAGAGGAGTCACTTGAATGGATTCCTTTCACTTATGGTTCCTATTAATGATCTACAGTGTCACACTTCAGATTGGGATGACACATTGGACACTTGCATGGAGAAGTTAGAAGTTATGGAAATACAACATGACAACCTTCCTAATATTGACATTGAGGAACTTAGAGCAATTTTGTTTAAGTTCATTGATTTTGCTAAAAGGGAGAAGGAAAAAGGAGTGTACATCTTGGATGATGAGTTGTATGATGACTAGGCAGCTTCCTTGCTTCTTATTGGTTCTCAAGCTTTTGAATTTTGTCATTGGCTTATTTTGGTTGTTTTTGGTTGCCCTAATTAGAGTTTGTAATGGTTTAATCTGGGCCATCAACTTCAAATCAATCCTGGCCATTCATTATAATTGGGGCTCCTAAATAAACCCCCATCCCTCTCATTTGTAAGGGAGGTTGTTTAAGAATTGTTGCTAATATAATGCCAAATTTGCTCTACTTTTCATTGTTGTGTTGCATGGTGAATTGTTGTGATCAAGTTTGCATTATTGCATGGTGATCTACATCCCTCATTTAGAATAAATTTTCGTTTCAAGTTGCTAGATTAGATTTCATTCCAAATTGTTAGAATAGAATTTGCTTCAAGTAGTTTAGTTGAATGAAAGAAATTGCAGATCATTGCTTGTTTGACTCAAACAAATCCAAACCACTGGCCTCTTAGTGATTGTGAGTGTACCTTGCATAGTTAACTAAAGATTGAAACCCCTTAACTTCAATTGGTATTGAATCTTTAGTTTGCATCCATTTGATGGGATTGAAGAGGCGATGTTGATTTGAAAAACATTTGAGTCTACCATAGAAGCTTGCACTAGGTGGGTGGAGTTGCTGATAAAGATGCACCTAGTAGAGTCCAAACCCATCCATACTTCCTTGCATTCGTAGTTAGAAGAAATAGAAGTAGAAGCTCTTTAAATTGAGAAGTCAAAAGTTGGAAAATCAAAACATATTTTCATTGCACATTGTGAAGTCAAATCATTATAATCCAGTTGACAAGTCTTGAATGAACTAACGTAAGTCCCCTTAGTGATCTAGCAAATCACATCATTTCAACTAAGCAAGTGTCCACAATAGAGAAAACCTTGAAGTCATTTTATGATCTTACCTTGCAAGCTTAGCATGAGAAATGACCTTATATCAAGAAAGGATTGAGTATCTAGTGTTTTATTCAAAACATTGGGTGTTTAATTCTGCATGTTGTAGTGGAATAAAAACTGACATCAACACTATCCAAGCAATAGCTCCAGACTGGTAATGTGCTCCTTAAAGTGGAGTTTTGTAAAATGGGATTTTGTTTGAAGGCCACTACAAAATGGTGGTCTTGGATTACGTCAAGCAGGTTTGACTGGTTGTGCTTTGGTTGGTAAGTTATTTTGGAGATGGTGCATTGTCGAGAGAAAAAATGGGCTAAAATCCCCAACATAAAATATTTGGGGGCAGTGGGTAGTAGGGATGTTCCTAGATGCAATATGATAGGTAAAGGCTTTATGATCTAGAATACTCTCAAAAGAGGAGCACAAGTTGTTAAGAAAGGACTTTTCCGGATTTGTAAAAAGGGAGTTGAAGCACGATTCTTGGGATGGTTTCCCTCCTATTCTTTCTCAGTTTCCACAACTTCAGTCTATTTGTGACAGATTTATTGAAGCTGGTTGGAATAGAGTTGAGGATTTTAAAGTGTTCCAGAGATTGGGACAAGGGGAAGTGGCTAGATGGAAAGAACCGCATGAATGGTCTATTGGTGGTTCAATTGAGGCTCGAGACGAGTTGGCTAGGATTTTAGCAGGTAGAATGTGTAATTCCCTGAAGGGACAAGATGTCCTTGCTTGGGGTCTAGACCCGGAAGGGAAATTTTTTAGTTTCCTCAAGATACTTAGAGTTTGGACAGATTGACTCATGGAAAGGTGATTGTTCCTTGGTGGAAGTAGGTTTGGACTAGGTTCTCTTGGCCCAAGTGCAACTTCTTTCTATAGCTGGTGGTTTAGAATACATATTTAACTTGGGAAAATCTTTAGAAAAGAGGTTTTCAAGGACCCTTTAGATGCTTTTTGTGTAACAACAGCGAAGAGAGTACTCATCTCTTCCTCCAGTGTGCTTTTTCTAAGGAAATTTGGTATTTTTGGTGGGGTGCTTGGAAACATGCTTGTGTTCAAGCCAACCTCTAATGGAGTTCTAGAATAGTCTTGGTAGACCCCTGGCTAAAACCTCCTTCCTTCAGGTGGCTTAGGACATTGGACCCTCCTTTATTACTTGGCAATTGTGGTTAGAAAGAAAGTGCAGGATCTTCCAGGACAAGAGTATGTTGGCTCAGTAGCTATGGCAAAGAATTATTGTTATGCTGCAGGAAACTTTGTTGGCAAAATGTGATCTCTCTATGGCAGTGGATTCGGGTGATATTCCTATTGTTCACAATTTGAACATTCTAAGGGAGGTTAGTAGTAATCCTCTTTTTGAGGAGGATTCAATGGGTCAAATGTCAACATGCTAAAAAGAAGGCTCGAAGAATTGGTAAGCGGTCTTCTCCACCTCCAAGAGTTCTTAAGATTAGTTTTGATGATTCCTCCCGAGGAAATGTAGGACATGCAGGAATTGGAGGTATTGGTGGGGACAATCTTGGCAGTGTGATCTTATTTTCTTCTTATAATGGACACTACACTAATAATCTTATGGAGGCTTTGGCTATTCTTGATACTCTTGAACGAGGATTTGTCTTGGTTGGCGCAAGGTTATCTATGAGTCTGACTCTCAGGTTATGATGGACATGTTGAATAAGCAGAAATTGGAGGATGTTGATTGGCATGTGACAGTGGTTGGTAGACAAATTTTGAGTCTGATAGATTATTTGGACTCAATTTCTTTAAGCTATATTCCTATGGAGTGGACTAAAGCAGCAGATTGTTTGGTTAAGTGGGCTTCTGAGAAGAGGATTCACTAGAACATTGGGAGTAGTGGTGATTTGCCTTAGGATTGTGCTCAAACTTTTGATAAGATTGTTGAGGATGATATGATAGGGTAGTTTGTGGCCTTTTGGTCACATGTTTGGTGCTTCTTGTAACTTTCTGTTCTTTTGGATTCAATAAAGTTTTACCACTTTTTCAAAAAAGAAAAAAGAAAAAAGAACTTTGTTACCCCGAGTTTTTGGGACAGGGGGACGGGGAAACGAATTTCTGGGAGGTTTTTCTTTTTCCCAGAGTAGCGAACGGCTATATATATTTGGAAATCTGAAATTTGAAATATATTCATGAATTGTATAACATTGTAACATTCAACATAGCAACATAATAACATTTACAAATCTAAATGCTTATTTATCAAATTATCATAGAACATAGCGTTAAATGAATAAAATGAGAGTTCAAATTTCAATTTCATACATTCATAGATATAATTCATTGAAACAATGAAAAGTGACATATTAGATATCAAAATGCACAAAGGCTGCAAGTTTCAACAAAATGAGAAGTTAAGACTTAAAGTATCATATCATATATAAGATTCATTTATCATTGCATCAATGCATCATATAATGTCAGAAGACTCAGTCTCAAACTTCAAAGTCAAAATGAAAAAAAAGATAGTATGTTGCTGCCCCTAAGATTTGGTTTGAGAATACTAAATATTGCTCAGATCTACACTCTCAATCTGCAAATTTTCACCACAGGCTTCAGAATTCACAAATAACTTTGTTCACATTCTAACAGCAGCAAGAGCAAATGATTATTTGCCCGGACATAACTCTATTCACTCAGGCCAATCTATACGCAACTTGCAAGGAATACACGATTTGATATTTTTAACCATATGCTTAAGATTTGATATTAGTAAGAAAATACTTTAATATTTAGGGTTGCCTTGAGGTGTGGGGCCCACACAAGATTTAAAAAAACTGCAAATATTTTATAAAATTATCTTACATTTTGCCTCCTGCTTTTGGAAATGGCCATCAGGCTCCAAGACAGTTAGGGGACCGCTTGGCCGTCCCTAGCCGTCCTAGCAATGGTCAAAGGTTTCAAAAACTTCCGTTGACCGTCCCCAAGTTTCCAGGACGGTTTCTAAATTTTTTGTTTCATTGAGGACGGCTTGGAAATGTTTTCGGCTGTCCCCCGTCCCTGAAACCATTTCCGTTTTCGTTTCTGAAATGGGTGCATTTAGGGTGGAAACATGTTTCCGGTTAACACAGAAAAAAAATCTTAGTTGCTTTAGTAGTTTATATTTTCTGTTTCTGTTCACAATTGTTTCGTTTAGAGACATCGTCATGTAATGTCTTATAAATGGAGACTTTTGTCTCTATTGTATACATCAATTTATAATCATAGGGTAGCTGGATTTTTTTTACAAATACAAGGCCTTAGCTGAGTTTTTCAGAGCGACATGTATCTTTGGAGAGCAGAAAAAATGCATATGAATATGAATAAATTTGCTCCTTTCTTGTTGGTTTTACAGATGCTGATTAGGCAGCTTCAATAGGAAATTGACAAGGTATGCTTTTTTTTGGTCTAGGAACATGAGGTGATTCATAAAATGAAAAATCCATCTCCCATGAGCATGAACAGTCAATTTAGCACTTAGTGCATCTAGGTGATGCTCTCGGTGGTGAAGCATTGGGACTTCCTAGGAGGTCACCCATCATAGTACTACACCGACTCAAGCATGCTTGACCCTAGAGTTTGCCCCAAGATCAGGCTTACTTGGCTTGCTATCCCATTTGCAATACATTCAGTAAGTGTTGTGTTTTATAAAACACTCATTGCAGAGCCCCTATAGCTCATCTAATGACAAGTAGGAGGTATTTGGACTGTATCAAATTGTGTTCATACTAGACGTGTGATATCTTTTTACTAGAAATATAGTTACAATACTGTACAGTTCAAGAACTGGTATGTAATGTCCCCTGTCGGGACCTTACTTACAGTTCTCCATTGAGCTATTGTGGACTAATTTCATGTATTTTCCGTATCTCTTTTTTTTTATCAAAAAATGATACTTTTATATCACTATTCCAAACTGGTGTGTCATTCGGAGGAAAAAGGGGTTATGACTTTTGGTTTATTAATTATTTATATTCCTGATTTATAAAATATTTATATTTTATTAATAATAGTATTTGATTTTCTTGTGGAAAATCATATTTTTAAAATGACCACAACTGATGGAAAATTCTTGTAACTTTATGTTTAGCATGAAAATGGACCTAAACAAATTTGTTTGTTCTACTTTACACCCTTCAGATTGAAATCTTTATTTTGATACAGACAGCTCTAACTAAACTTTCCGTGTTGTCTTTTATCAAATAGAAATTTTGATGTTTTTTAAATATGATTCATGATGAATACTTTGATGTACTAATTTGACTTGTAGTAAGTAACTTGTCACTTGCTGTGTAATTTCTGAATACTAAAAGGCTTGAGGCAAGCAATTGATATAGCAATTTTGATGTAAAATTATAAGGCTCTGTTTCTGTTGGTTTATTGCATTTTAATTTAACTAGTTGTTTGATATGGTGTTACTGTAAACATCTCATCTCCTTGAAAATCTCAAAGGTTGCCCAATAGGATGAGGGTTTATTTCTGCAGATTATTACTATTTCTTAAATGTGACACTGTCAATTGCTTGCTATTGCTTTTTGTAGACGTGATTAAGGCAAAAGTCCTTAACATAGCTGTTGTTTTCTATCATATGATTGATTTCAGTCAGGACGGGATTGGAGGGTCCTGGTCTTACCCGATCTCAAAAGCTATGGTACTGCCTGGCCACAATTGGAGGCCAATATGGATGGACCAGGCTGCAGTCTTTTTCTGCTTATCGAAGCTGGGGTGACAGTGAACATGTATTTTCTAGGTTCTTGCATGCTGTATAAGAGAACTTTGTACCTGCAATAGTTCGATTATTCATAAATTTACTGCAGTATTTTCTCATTTGCATGTTTTGCTTCACAGAGGTCTTGGACTCGTCGAGCATGGGTTCTCCTCCAACGAGCAGAGAGTTTCTATCAAGCTGCATTATTTATAAACCTCCTTACATTCCTTTACACAGGAAGGTATTACTTCTCTTTATCAAATATTCTTGACCAGGTCTGATTTCCATAACTCCACGCTGATGATAAAACAACAATATGGAATCAGATGCTGGACAAAGTTGTCTTATTGGTTAAAATATTAGAGAGCTTGCGTAAAGTAAATTTTTGGAAACAAAAGCCACTAAGATCTTAATTGAGAAGAAATGAAAGGTAATTTTCCTTCTTGAACAAAGAAATTGAGAAGTTCTCTTATATGCAGGTACAGAAATATTGTTGAGAGGTTTTTAAGAGCTAGGCTTATTTATGAAAGGCCAAATATGAACCGTAGTGTCAGCTTTGAATATATGAATCGCCAGCTAGTATGGAACGAGTTTTCGGTATTGATATTTCTTGCCTGTTTTTATTTCAGTTCTTCTGAATACATAATAGTTTGCATTATTGTTCTGTTTGTACATATTACTCTTCACGCTTCCCTTATTTTATATTTGCCATCTAAATTTTGATGTACTCTTTTTTGATCAGGAATTACTATTATTAGTGTTGCCTTTACTGAACACAACATCGATAAAGAAAATCTTATTTTTTCCCTTCTCAAAAGATAAATCAGATGGAAATTCTCTGGAAGATGATGCCTGTCCAGTTTGTGGGGCAAACCCCATTCTAATTTCTTTCATTGCTGTTCCATGTGAGCACAAGTACTGTTATTACTGCCTTCGCACTAGATGTGCTGCTAGCTCATCTTTTCATTGTCTAAAGTGCAATGCCCAGGTGGTGGCCATGAAAAGAAACAAGACTCTTATAAATTCCATTGAAGGAAATTAAAACAAAGTGTCCCTTTTCACTCTTTTCTTGGAAAGTGATATATAAGCAGACTGTAAGCTTGTCTGCTATTTTTTCTGGTTTTTTTCACTGGTTTTTCTTACTGTTGGCTCTTATGAAGGTATTTTTGGTTGAGCTTATGTATTATAAATGACATTGGACTTCAAATATGTTATTTTGGTACAATCTTGCTTCTTTGGTGACATTCAAATGAAACTTTATTATGCCCTTCCCATATCAATGTCATTCAGGTTGAAGTTACTTCTACCAGATTCAAAATGTTCTTGGATCGTGTTTAACACTTTTTTCAGTATTCACAATTTTAAAATTTTATGCATCAAAAACTGCATATTGTATGCTATTTTTATAGTCTATAGTAGGGGCACAGCAATGGCCTGCAATGCTTATGAGCTATAATGGAAGTTCCTACAATTTTTTATTATTTGCGATGGCTAACATGGATTGAACCTCAAAACCTTTTATGATATAGCCAAATTAAACATTATTTCATGAAATTTAAGGCATGAAATTTGAAGGGTCCATTTTTACTCATTTGGGACGTACTATTTTTTCAATATTTTCTGCTTAGATATTTTATCAATGACACACAATATCTTGTTTAAGAAATGTTGCTCCTCCCCTTAAATTTATGTTTTTCTTGAACATTCAAGTTATGATATTGCTATATGTTTTCAACTATGTAGTTTTTGAGTCAAACTCATTGATCCATGTTTCATGAGTAGTGGTTCACAAGAACCCATCTCCATGAGATGGGGTAGCAAGCTAAGTAGGCTTAATTTTGAGAGAAATTCTATGGTTAAGTGTGTTTGAGTTGGAAAAGTACTAGTTTTGGGATAAATGACCTCTCAGGAAGGCCCAATGCTTCATCTTTGTAAGCATCACCTAGATGCTGAGTGCTAAGTCTACCATTCATTCTCATGAGAGATGGGTTCTTGTGAACTAATCATGATGGATCAATGAGTCTGAATTGAAAACCACATAGTTGAACTCTGATAGCAATATCAAAATTTGACTTGCTATGGAAAATATCTTTTACCTATCAATTGATCAGCTAAAGGGTCTATATAATGATTTGTTCTAAGGCACAACACTTATTGTTGAAGGTTTTACAAATGGGGTAGCAAGCTAAGTGGACTTAACCTTGGGGGAAGTTTTGTGGTTAAGCATGTTTGAGTTGGCGTGGTACTCAAATGGGTGAATTCTTGGAAAGGTCGAATGCTTCACCTTTGTGCGAAGTGTACCATTCATTCTCATGAGAGATGGGTTTTTGGGAGCCACTAATGAAACATGGGTCAATGAGCTTGACTCAAAATCAACATAGTTGAACCCTGATAACAATATCATAATTTAAACAACCAACAATTCCCCTAGGGATCTGTCTCCAACAACTCTTCCTACACAAGCATTTTCAAACTCTATTAACGACACCTTCTATTTGAGATGCAACTGTGTCTGCTTGTGGGGATTTGTTGAGTGCTTACATGGCCCCTAGGTTGTCTACGGTGGTTGCTCTTGCAACTAAGCCAACGATTGTGGCTGAATTGACCTCTACTTCTAGGGAGTCAGTGTTGGGTGTCACTAGGTTGGATTCCGTTTCTCCACCTTTGGTGGTAAGGATTTTTTGTTGATGTGTGGAAATCTTGTGAAAGAACTGTTTGTGAGTTTGCTAGGATTGTGAATGTGGGGGTCCCTCCAAAGCTTCTTGCTGGTGGACAAAGCTTTGCTTGAGTTGTCAGATCTATTGTTGTTGCTCCTCGAAAGGCAAAACCTTGACCCCTTTTTGTGCTAAGAACTCACTTGTGGTGGATATTTGAACTTCTACCAGCATTGTTGGTTGGTTTGCAGATTTGTTAGTTTTTGGCCTTCTCTTTCAGACCTTCATCATTGGGTGTCAGAATCTTGGAGACCCTTAACTTCTGGTATCATTGAGTTTTTCCCTTGTGCCAAGGAGATTTTTATTGTTGTTTCTTCTTCTTTTGATGATCAAGATCTAGTGTTGAGCAAGTTGTGGGTTTGGGGGATTCACTCTATTTTTGTAACACTAGACAATCTCCTTCAACCCTCTTGTTGAACCACTCAGTGTGTGTCCAATGTAGGTTCATCTCCCTAATCTCACCTTTCATTTTTGGGAGAGCTCTTTTTTTGAAGCCATTAGAAACTATATTGGTCGTTTCTTGAAGGTGGATGATACCACAACTGTCATGGGTCTCTCTACCTTTGCACACATTTTGGTTGATGTTGACATCTGCAAACCTCTTCTTGGCATCTACAAACCTCTTCTTGGGGATGTGATTCTCATAGTTGCAAATAGATCATGGACTCAATTGTTGGATTATGAGGGCCTCTCCTTTTGATGTCGTTGGTGCTTCTCAACTGGTCACCTTGCAACAGATTGTTCCCTCTTGCATTGTAAAGGCGCTACAACTTAGTGGAAGGATGATCCTTTGATTGTCTGAGCTTTTGGTTCTTCCTTTGATGACTCTTTACAGGCTATTGATAACTCCTTTTAGGATGATGCTCCTGCTACAAATTTGGCCTCCTTAGACTCGGTGGACCCTACTCCACCTCTTGTTGTTGGTGTGAACCCCTTTGGCTGCATGGAACCTTCTTAGTTAGTTGCTCTTGATCTACTCGAACCTATGGCTAACAATGTGCAACCTTGTTAGTGCCCTGGTGCTAACACTCTCAAAGTGGGATTATTCACTTGCTCCCCCTTTTGACGGAGTTTCTAGTGATTGTATCACTTAGATAGTAGTTTGACAGTGTAGAAAAAATTATCTTTTAGTCTCTCATTCTCTTCTCCACACGGTGGGTGAGTTGTTTAACTACCTCTAATGTAAGTTACCAACTATTCAACTAGTGTATTGTTAATTAATGGTTTGTTATATTAACCTTGTATATTAGCTAGCACTTTTACTATTAGTGTAATGTTGATCTCCTTTGGTGCCTATATGATGTAGTTGTGTAAGAGACAACACCTTTATTTTGTTGCTATTCTTAATAAACAATATCATAATTTAACTTATCTCCTGCCTATCATTTGTTAAGTTATTCTTGTTTTAGAGTCATCTAGACCTCTTTTTTGGTACAAACTAGTTTCTTTTTTAGCATCATTTTTAACAAGTGCATAATTGCATACTTCACATTGGTCTTTCACATAATATTTATTATAGACATCTAAAATTTATCCTGTGAAGGATACCCCCCCAATGGAGGGGACGACAACAACCCTACACCATGTTATGTTTACCAGAGATATGGTTAAACATATGGAACAACAAGTAATTCATTAGGAAAGAAAATGGGTTGTAATAAAGACAGAAATAAATAAGTTGTATATTGAGAATGCTTCCTTAAAGGAAAATTTAAGAGAATCCTATGGCTATCAGAGTAAGGCTACTGTTCTACATAAGGATGCTACACCAAAGCCAATTGACAACACCAAAGCTCCTGAGGAATGGATTGATGAAAATAACAAATATGAAAAGGATATCAAATAGCTAAAAGCTACTAATGAAGTACTCTTGCAGTAGACTCCTCAACAAATCTTAAATGTTTTTCAATGGAGATTGTGCCACATAATTGAACTTGTCATAGGCAGGTATGAAGAAGTGTATAAAGGATATGAATCATTATTGAGAATGCTCAACACATTTCAAGAAGATAGGCCCTAGTTGGAAAAGTTAATGAAGAGGTGGCAACCCACTTATATTACCATTTCTACTTTGTGCAAAGTAACTCAAAGGGATCTTGATCCCCCTCCAAAAATAAGAAAAATTGAAAGAATAATAAGTATGGTCATTGAAGAACTTAGATATGTATCTGGCGAAGAACAAAGAGTTAAAGGGAAAATGTCTTCTTTTCATACTTTCAAGCACTGGACAATCCTAGAGATAATTGATAAGGACAGTCAAATGAGAGGATTTGATGACTAAAAGCTTGACTACCAACTAGTGGTGCCAAGAAACATGGCACACATGATAGAAGAAAATGTTGAAAATGTTCAGAATTTTAATATGTTTCAGGATAGAATCATAGTACTAGATGTTGGATTTATAGAGTTTGTTGCACAAGTAAGAATGATGACTGATAAGAGGTAGATAGATATAAGAAATACATAAAATAGATACACTGGAAGGCTCGGTACAACTTTTGTACTTTTTCTCAGTGGTTTAAAGATAATAGAAGATTTGAAGTTTCTGCTTTCAATCACTTGTTCATGGTGTTTGATAAAAATACTGTGTGGTTGTCTTCAATTTATCTTTGTCTAAATTGTAAAAGTTAGAATATCAAGTTATAATTTATCAAAACATCTTTCTCTTCTGTGTGTGATTTGATTAGTTGGCTTTTGTAAGGAAGAATTAAATCAACTTTATTAATTTGTAGCAATTAAAAGAGGGTGAATGGATTAGTAAGAACTAAATAGTATTACTTTTATGCATGTTTATACAAGGTATATACACATTTATCACAAGCAATTAGAGTTACAAGTAGGAAGTTGAAGTTTTGTGACTTTATAGCCTTGGGAGAAAGCACTGATCTTAATAATCTCAAATCTGCTCAAGTTAGAAGGTATACCCCGCCTCCCGCCAACCCCCCCCCCCCCCCCCCCCCCCCCCAAGTCTTGTAGAGCCTAAAGAGTAGAAGATTCTTTCCTTGGAAAGGTTCTTGTTCATTGGCAAAAATAATTGCTTGATCCAATCATAGAAGAGAGCACATTCTTAGAATTTTGCAGTCTGTTGTTTTGGGAACCAACACTGTCTATAAAGTCCAGAGCTATCAAGTGTTGTGGATGTTCGTACTATGTTAGATTCTGCGTAGATTACATATGTAGAAGTTAGAAGTTATTGTCTATTATTGTATTTAGTTATTTATCAATAATGGTAAATTATTGGATGCAAAGTTGAGTTAGGTTACTTCTTGTCCAAGATTATGATTCCTCAGGCAAGGGTAGCTTGAGGTGAAGTTATTCTCATTGAAGATTAGATTAGATTATCTTTATTTATTAAAATAGCATCTAATTTGTCAATATTCAATGATCACTTATAATACAATTAGTAAAGTTAATTTCTTTAAGTACTATTTCAGTTATGTTATTACATTTGATTGATTTACATAGCATTAGATAGAAAGATAGTTTGTTGTTAATGGCTAGTTAGTCTTCCCACAACCACTACTACACTATTCTTGTTACCCATAACCATTATTGTACAGACAAGACCCATATTTCAATGTTATCAAGTTGTTACTTTAATTTATTGTTGTTTCTTGCATGAATTAGTAGGTGAGCTAGGAACACCTCTATTGCACATAGAATGCCAACATCATCCAAATATACACATCCCTAGTTGATAACTAAATGACCCTTCCTAGAAGTAAAAGTTTACTTAATTGAAGATTAGTGGCCTCATTAGGAGCATGCATTGAGTTGTTTTCACCAACCAATTATGTATAGTGAAGAATAGTCATCAATCATGCCTAACGCATGTAGTTCATGATCAAGAGTTTGTGGCAAGGTTAATGAAATCATACAATGAGTACAAGCAACACCTACTGCAACATAGAAGGTAAAACATGCCATACAATGAATACTCATAGACATGGAGGTGTACCTACTTGTTTATGCTAATCAAATTTGGCTTCAAAATGAGCCTTTGTTTATGCTCTTTGCTCCAAAAATAAAAGACTTTATTATCTCTCTCTCTCTCTCTCTCTCTCTCTCTCTCTCTCTCTCTCTCTCTCTCTGTGAATTGGGTATAACAGACCCTATAAACTCTAGTGCACCAGGTAAACTTTTTATACTGACCGATGACGTTGGTGTGAAACATCCTCTGATACCACATGGACTAGGGGGAGACTAGACCTTGTGTCTTCATGCTTTACCATAGGAAGCTCTCACCAATTGATCTAGTCCCCCAACCCTTCTTTCAAAGTTCTCTTCAATTCACCTTTATTTTGATGTTTTCTCTTGTTATAGATTGTATGTTTTTTAAAATATAATCTTGATATGTTTTAAGAGCCTTGACTTAGACACTGGGTGAAAGTGCCTCTCTCGAGTTCAAGCATTTTGACTTGGCATGTAAGCTAAGTCAACTTTCATTGTTGGGAGTTCAGTTTTGTTTTGTTCAACAAAATTTTGCTTTCATATGCTATCGGCCCTTACATGGACACTCAAAAAAGTTTGATAAGGTTTCGAATATGTTTAACAATATTTTTATTTTAAAACTTGTGTGTGTGTGTGTGCGCATGCACGTGCGCGTGTTGTAATATAAGGAACACACACACACACATATACATATAAAATTGAAAAAAAGGTATTTAAATTATGAAATGATTTCTGATTAAATTAAATACACAAGAATATGGAAACAAGAGCATTAATATACAAAAGAAAATGATTCTTTTATTTTTCCTAACTATGTCATTTTTTGAAATGAATATATCATGAGAAAGATTACATATCTATAAGCTAATTTTTTATTTAAACAATCATAAAACATCTTCATCATTTAAACCATTCATAGGAAAACACACAATTTACCCTTTGATAATACAAAATTGAGAGTGTAATCCTAAAAAAATGTAGGATGAATGCATTTATGTATGTATGTGTGTGTGTACGATTTCCATCATGCCAATTGTTGCCTATAGGCTACATCATGTCTAGTTCGACCATGTTCTTGCCTGCAACTTGTTCATGCACTCATTTTCTCTTAATTTTTCATTAGTTTGTTAAAAAATAATCACAACATAATAACTCATCATCACTTTAATCCTCAATTTATTGCATTTCATGAATTAACATCAAAATGCCACTCAAGCACACACATTTATCCATAAGTCAAATAACATAAGACAATTCTCCAATAGTCTCATCTAGTTTTATTGTATTTCCTATATAAACAAAAGGTTGATATGCAAGATTAGTCCCTACTAGGAAGAGTTGTTGCCCAATGTCTTATTAAACAATAATAATGCAAATTATAGTACCACATGAATGCAATTTTTTTTAATCTCAAATGAAGTCCTCAAATGAGGAAAAAATGGTTTATATCATTTGCATTCTCACATTGGACCTTATACTACATTATCTCTATAGCACAACTTAACATTGTGCCTATCTAGATTTTGAATGGGCTCTACCAGTGCCAATCCTAAATCCTATACTTGTAAAGCATGTCACTCGATTACATGAGTGGCATTAGGGTGATATTGTTTAAACATTGAAACGTGAAATAGATTGTTAATTGAGGCAAGAGAAAGTGGAAAGGCAAGTCTGAAGGTAGCTGGGTTAATCGCTTCCAACATGTCAATTAAAGGACCCACAAATCTAGTTGCTAGTTTGGATGATTTTTTGAAAGATATAGAACTCTTATGAGACTCGTGAAAAAGCCTTTTTCCCCAATTGAAAGCTATTTGAAATTCATGTACTTATCTGAAAAAATCTTATGTCTATCTGCTACTTCCTTTAATCTCCCATTGATCGATCTCATTTGATCTTCTATTTCTCTAAGCACAATTAGACCAATTGCAATTATATTGTCCACCCTATCCCAATTGATAGGTGTGCAACACTTTTTTCGATAAAGAGACTCAAAAGGTGTCATCCTCAAAGATGCATGGCAGGAGTTGTTATATGAAAACTCCATTGATGGAAGATATTCATCTCACTTTTACTATCAATCCATACAATACATTCTAAGTAGGTCTTCAATCACCTGATTCACTCTTTCTATTTATCCATCTATTTATTGGTGATATGTTGAATTGAAATTCAATCTTGTCCCAAAAGTTGTATTCAATGTTGTCCAAAATATAGATGTCATGTGAGTATCTTGATCTAATATGATCATGTCAAGTACTCTATGAAAAAAAAAATCTCTTGGACGAACTTCTTAGCTAAAGTAAATGAACCAATATCCTTGATATTTTTTGGAATGAAGTGCACTACCTTGGTCAACTTATCTAGAACTAACAAATGACATCATGCCTATTCTTGGACATAGGAAACCTTGGAATGAAACCCGTATTGATCACTTTCCATTTACACTCAAGTATGTTAGGTGGGTACAAAATCTCTACTAGATGCACATGTTTAGCCTTAGTGATAGAAGCTTTCCACAATCCATAGTAATTGAGTAGTGTGTTTCTGAATGTGATTGCGTATTTTTTTACCATCAACATTTTAGATCATACTCCATGATCCATTATCTTTTTCATCCTTAGATTCTAGCATCCTAATGATGGATCATGGAGTATGATCCAAAACATTGATGGTAAAAAAAACATACAAAATCACATCCATAAATACACTACTCAATGTTTAGCCTTGATTCCTTAGCACTCCCAACATCAAGCCATAATTTCAATCACATCCTTTTTGAGTCTTCGCCAAAAATATAGATATCTTAGTAATACCATCTAGGTTACTCCACTATGTGCCAGATAAGGTACAATGTGAATTTCTTCTAGGATCAATTTTATCAAATCCCTTGAGTTTGGAATGCACATTCTTCCTTAGTATCTCAATATTTTGTATGATTCAAATGCATACCCATTGAAACAAAAGTTTGAAGGGTTCTTCTCTAAGACTTGCTTCAATCTAAAATAGTGCTCATGTCCTTGTGGATTTCAGACCACTTGTTTCAAACTAGACCTTGTAGTAGTCATGACTTCGAGGTGTCTTCTTCAGCTAATAGCATCAACTAACCCATTTTCATTCCCCTTAATACACTTAGTCCCAAAATCATATTCGTTGAGAATTCTAGCAATCTCCTTTGTTGATCATTGAGATTGGGTTGAGTAAATATATACTTGAGTCTCAGGTGGTCTACCTTTACTTCAAATGAATTCCCCAAGAGATAATTTCTCCACTTATAAAGTATATAAACTATGGCTTCCAATTCTAACTCATGCAATGCATAGTTCAACTCATACTACTCCAACTTCCTCAACTCATAAGTCACCACTTGCTCTTTTTGAATTAGTTGTCCTCCTTCACCTTTTATTGATGTATCGATTATTATCATTAATTGTGCATTTGCATCAAGTATAGTCAAAATTAGAGATGTAGTGAGCTCTTCCTTAAAAATTTGGAAAGCTTGCTCACACTTTTTAGTCCACTCAAATCTTTTCCCTTTCTTTTGGAGTGAAATGATCGATGTTATAATTCTAGAAATTTCTTTTGCAAACCTATTATAGTATCTTGCAAGTCCCATGAATCTTCATACTTCAATTATATTCAGTAGTGCACACCATTCTATAATTCCATTCTATAATTGCCTTAATTTTCTTTGGATATACTACAATCCCTTCTACTCAAATGGTATGACCTATATAATGCACCTAGTCTTTCTAGAAGGTATACTTGGATAGCTTACCAAATATTTGTTTGCTTTGTCAAGCATTATGACACTCTTCTCAAATTGTTATGATTCTCCTCAATAGAATTGGAGTAGTTCAAGATATCATCCAAGAATATTAGTATAAATTCATCTAAATGATCTCCAAATATAGTGTTCATTAGGTTCATGAAAGATGTGAGAGTATTAGTTAACCCAACAAGCACCACTATGTATTCGTAGTAGTCATAATGAGTCTAAAAGATGTTTTGGAAATGTTCTTCTCCTTAATCTTCAATTGGTGGTAGCAAGATATAAGGTCTATCTTAGAGAACACTATAGCCCATTTCATTTGATAAAAAAGTTCTTCAATTCTTAGAAGGGGTATTTTTTCTTGATAAATGTCTTATTTAGCATACTATAGTCAATTCATGAATGCAAAGTTCCATCTTTTTTCTTCACAAAAAAGATTTGTGTAACACACAATTACACTCTAGGTCTAATGAACCTCTGATTTAACAACTTCAACAATTGGGCCTTCAATTCATACAAGTCTGTAGTGTTCATTCTATAGGGAGCCTTTGATTGAGGCTAGATTCCAAGTAACAACTCAATAAAAAAGTGGAACTCCCTTTTTTTATGGAAACTCTTTGTCTTCCTTTGGAAATATATCTTGAAAATTATTTAGGATAGGGCATCAAATATAAGCATCATTTTGTCAAGGTAACTAATTTGGATGGCATAAATGGAATATTGCTTCCTTTAGTTACAAAGCTAAAATTTGTCTAGGCTCAAAACATCTTTGAAAGCCATGAATCTCAACATGATTCACAAAGTCATCCAATAAAATCATAATCTTGTCTTCACAATTTACTGTATAGTTGTATTCAACCAATCTATTGATCCCAAAAATAACAACATAATGGTTGACTTAAGTCTGAAAATCTAGAAGTTGTAACTTGCTGCAAGAAAGACAATAATCAACCTCTCTTCTAATTGATCCCCCATGTTGAACCATCCATGAATTAACCATATGTTCTAGTCTACCTAACAATTTAGAAATAATTCCATCCATGAATTAACCATATGTTCTAGTCTACTTAACAATTTAGAAATAATTCTTAATTCTAAAAAATCTTTAGTTTCTCTAATATCAGTTAATGTTGAGATGGGTTGTCCATGGAGCTTACCAAGAAAATAAATTGGAGAGGCTTTAAAGTATGTCCATTTGATGTGCTCCTTGTTGATTTTTTTCCTTATTCCTTATTGGTCACCAAGGGAAAACATTGGCATAATGTTCTCCTTTGTATACAAAGCATCTGACATTGGTTCTTTTTGGTCCTTTAGGCCTATCCCTTCTATTATTGTTGTTTTAGTTATCCTTTTTATTAATTCCATTGTGATTCCCTTTTTCTTTGTCTTGGAAATTGTTTCCTTGATTCAAATTTTGGATTTGAGGATTATTGCCTCCCTAATGGTTGTTGCTTTGAAATTTCTTAAACTCCTAGCTTCTTAGCTCTTGCATTTATGATAGTTAGCCAAATTTTAAAGATTTTGCCCTTGTTTGGTTTCCTTCTCAAAACTTTCACCCATAATCAAAGGATTATAGATGTTCACATTTAATCCAATTTGAGGCTTCAATCCCAAGATGAACTTTTGGATTCAAAATTGTTCATCCATCTGATACTCTGGTACATAATTAAATTGGTGAACTTTTCCCAATATTGAGTCACTGTCATGTTACCTTGGGTCAAGTTCTGACATTTTTTCATCTTCTTATCAAAGAAGTGATGAGGAAAACCACCTCAACTTGAAAATTTGGAGAAAGATTTCCCTAGTTGTCTCTCTTGGTAGCAACCACTTCTCATCTTTTTCATTGTCCCATCAAGTAGTTGCTTCACTAGTGAATTAATACAAAACCCATATAGTATTGGTCTCATTAGATAGATTCTTAAGTTCAAAATACTTCTCCATCTCAATGATTCAAGATTTCGATCCATCTTTGATGATTTTTCCATCAAATTTGGGTGGAACAATCCTCTTGGGGTTCTTACCCAATTCTTCTGTAATTCTAGCCCAATTATTTTTGTGGTCTTCATTCTCTTGATTTTGTTCCATATTCCTTTGGTCCTCATTTTGATTTTGATCATATCAATTCCCCATTGACCTCTTTCTCTAAGTTATCCATCATGTTTCTTTGTTTTGTTAGGAGGTTGAGGATTCGGTCCAACCTATCATTTTGCTTAGTGCTTACCCCACCATGGTTATTCTTTACAGTGTTCACCATGGGGTTATGAATCAACTTGCATTAAGTTTTGTATCTTAGCGTAGTAGGAAAAATGCCTTAGAGTTTAACCTAGTGCTCTGATACCAAATATGAGACATGCATAACCCTAAACTATATCAAAAGATTAAATAAATAGTTTAATTTAAAATTTAAAAAGGTTATTAATTGAAATTTCATCAATATATAAGTACATATTACATCTTCATATGATGTAATATCAAATCACAAACATAGAGTACAATAACATAGTGTACAAACATAGGCAACCTAGGCTCTCACGCCCCTATTATCACGGTAACACAATAGGAATAAATATCACTAGAGTCTCTAATCGCCACTTATATAGTGGTCATCCAAAAATCCAAGAGACGACAACATGGTTCACACACTTTTCTACCCAACCATGAAGCTTATGCTTCTTCAAAAAAAAATTATACTCGAAAAATACTCGACCTTTCACAAGAAGCATAACAACCTAAAAATGAAATGTAAGATAGAATTCAGTGTAACTTGATATATCTACATGCATTTCACATAGGAACATGCTATGTCCTACTATCAAGAAATGCCGAGAACTAAAATAATAAATAAATATTCTTCTATCTTAATGATACACATGGCTTTGGCCAAAGTGCGTCAAGCTATAGATTTCTATGTAGATCCTGAAAATAAGATGTCCACTCTCTAATAGCCTATATTCAACACCCACCTTGAAAGGTAAACCCAAATCACATATAGAAAAGAAAACTACTTCCATTATCAAGATAGTTCAAAATATATCATGTGTAGTATAAGTCATGAAAATAACTTTTATTCTTTCCATTAAAGAATGATAACATCTATTTGATATATTATGCATTTGAAGTTCCATTGTGAGTTTCATGCAATATTTAATGTAAATGCATATGCTAACTAAATATCATGTTTTCTAACTGCTTTCTTTTAATATTTTTATAGCTCAAAGCTATAAATATTTGAATCTCATAGAATATGCTACAAGCACCCTTTATATATTATTTTAGAAATAGCTTAATCAAATACAATAGGAGGACATGCACAATGCAAAACATGTCTCATGAAAATAATATTTACACACCTGTAGAAAAACCCTTGATTCCTTCAATGGTGGTCATTTCCTTTCCATGTCCCCCACATTGCTACACATGTATTCGCAACATGACACATGCTCACACATGGTGGAACAAAAAAATGCAATTACTTAGAGAAAGTTAGTACTGTTGAATAAAATAATATTCATATATAAAATTTTGATGGTAGTTGTTACCCAATTTTGCTCCCAGCTATATTAGGTAGAGTTGGAAAGGTATTTACAATTAAAATCTAATGGTATATGTTTAATTCTACTAAATCATTCATTATATGAGTGATATGTTATTAAGTGAACTCCAGTTTCAATATATATTCTATTAAAAGAAAGGAATCAATGAACTATTCAAAGAAAATTGCTTTATTTATTCATGAAGTTCAAAAGAATAGTTCCTACATGATTTGTGGGGGTATTCGACTTTGTACACTATGAAAAAGAAATATACATTTATAGAAAAAGAATATGAAAGGGGGAGGGGACCCATCATTTCCTGGAATGATGAATCTTAAGGTTGAATGGTTGTATCTTCAGCTCCTTTGCTCTAGAAGTTTCTTTTTTACCTAGAGGCACTTGTAGGAGAAGAAAAAGTGGGTTAAAGCTCAGGTTCCTTACCAGTCCATATCAAAATTCAAAAAAATCATATTTAACTCTCATGATATAACAATTCAGCTATGCAATCATCACATGTATTAGAGAGGAACACAAAGAAATTAATTAGAAGTTTATTGTTTTATCTAATATCTTTGTTCACCGTGATGGTACATGTATCATTTCATTACTAAATACTTAAACCGGTGTCATAAATTCACTATATGTGGGACAAAATGGGCTTTCAAAAGGGTTGAGCCTAGCATACTATCATTCTCATTTCAATATTTTAATAGAGAAAAGTGTGCAATTCCTGCATCAAACATGTCATTATAGTCTAATTGAGTAGATATACATCATTCACAATAGTGAATTTGTTGATTTGTTGTCACAAACAAATCACACTTGCTCAATGGGATTACAATGGTGTGGATGGTGTAGTCACCCTACAATGATTAGTAATGTTCCCAAATGGGACAATCACAAAATCATAATGAAAAGACAATCAAGTAAAGGGATGTTGAAGATCGACTATGTTGAAGGAACATGAAATGGAAAAATTTGTCATTGAGGATAGTCCTAGTTATTCATGACAAGTCCGGCCATTAAGGACCAAATAAGGATAGTAATATTTGTCAAATAGATTCTAGTGAATAGTCAAAGAGAGGAAACCCTTGGTAAAATAATTCAAACCTCTATAAACAATCCATTTCACAATAAGATAAGGTGCATAAACAATAGCATTTGAGATAGACTGAAAGATAATACAAGATCAAATAATGATATATCTGATGCAAAACAATGGTGTCTCAAGGACAACAAGTATCTTAATATCAGTGTGAGAAGTGGTTGTGAATTTACTATTGAAACCAAAAGAGGATAAGAAGTCACCTTGAATCACTATAATATGAGACATTTAAAAGGAAAGTAAAGTACAATCGTGAAGTATGAAGACCATTTGTAGTGCCTCTCCCATTTTATTTAAGCATGACATCTTGATGGATGTAGCTTTGACTTTATGTTTTCTTCTGTGTAGTTGGATGCGATATTTGGTGATGCCTTTCTTTGGCTTTGGATGCTTTGTTTTTTCTCCTATGTGACTGAATGAGCTTCTCTTATTCTTCCATGAATACATATGCTTGTATTGTGTGATCATATTGGACATGTGTGAGGTTTGTACCTTCAAGGTGATCCTATTTATGCCATTGCATCATCAAGTTGTTTATTCCCTTATGCCTAGTTGTGAGAACCATTATGTTGTGGGGTTTATGACGATAGACCTTTTGAGGTCTTTATTATGAGTTTTGAGGACTCATTATGTTATTGGTGTTCTAATTTGATCATGACTCATTTATGTGATTCGACTACTATTCTTGTGTTATGTTTTTATACTGGCATTGTGAGATGCACCTTGTTTAGTTTGTTCTTGTGTTCATTCTGAGATTACTATTGTGGTCATGATGGTATTTTGCTTCTGATACATTATTGCTTATGGGGTTTATAATGTGAGTGATGGTTCCAATGGCTACTAGGTTACGATTGTATCATGATATTGCTATTTGTAAGAATTTGCAAATAGAAAAGATTGCACCAAAGATCTAGAGGTTAAAGAAAATCACAAGAGAGATGATATGAATGCAATGATTGATATTGAATTGATCCAATGAATTCACCTTACATTATTTAATGTATATAATAGGCCTCCTTATATAGGAAAGGCGATAAGAGAGAATGATAAGGAGCTGATAAGCTATCACCTATGCTAGGTGTAATCACATGTCCACCAAATGTGGATCATCCTCCATTATACAATGAAGTATGTGCAATAGGATTAGGATCATAATGTGATAAGAGAATTAAAGGTGGATCTTGCACCTAAAGTGAAATTTCTCCTACACCATGTGCTTAATTGAGGTGCAAACTCCTAGGTGTCTCAATGACAAACTACTGTGTAGTGCATTATCCTAAGTAAGATTAAGTTAAGTGTAATTAGGAATATTTAATTACACCAACACCCGCCCCCCTGCCCCCCCCCCCCCCCCCCCCCTTAAGTGAAACTTAGGGGAATGCACTTAAAATCACAATGAGAGATGGGTCTTGGCTACTAGGCCATGTTAGGTACCCATGTACAATATGCAATGCAATACATGAAATGCATCTCTCTCATAAAGTGGAGAAAGAGGGAAAACCTCATGGGAAAAACCCTCCCCCAAAAAGAGAGAAGAAAATAAGATGCATGGATGGATGGAGTACTCAATACCCCCCAAGAACTGCATACATCTAATGAACTACAACTAATTGAGAACCTGATTGATGAACTACAAGTGATTAGAGATCACTGAGCACTGAATTGTTATGTAGGATAATTGAATCAGTCATTATGTTGTCATTGATGTCAACTAGTTTTGACAGTACTTATCATGGTAGTTGCAAATATCTAGACATTTGTAAAGAGGAGAGAAAAGATGAAGAACAAAGATATCTACATGGAGGAATGTGGATATGACAGATGAGGATAAGGAATACTCTTGGTAACTTATTGATGAGTCTATGACTTCATATTGTTGACTTGATTATGTTTCATTAATTTGTTATGAAGTTAGAAGAAAAATGTTTCGAAGCAGTGTGGTCAGTTAATGAAGCATTCCAATATACACCGAGCTAGTGTAGTGTATACCAAGCGATAGTATCAACCGAGCTTATGTTTTTTGACACATTTCTTTGTTAACCGAGTATGGACAAAAGAACTAAATGATTAGTTTAGCCGACATAAATTGATGAGTTGTAAAGTGTTATGATTTCAAGGTGGAAGATAAATTTTGTTTCGAGATCAATGGCTAACAAAATTTGAAGAAGATCTAAAGGATGGAAATAAAATGAGTTAGTGACACATTTGCCAAGAAAAGTTTAAGCGTCAAAATCAACAAATGAGATTAAGCGGAAAAATCTGATGGATGAAAAGAAAATGATTTACTTGTCTATTTAAGAGACATTGATTTCATTGTGAAAAGGATGCCAGAAGAAGGAGACCATAGAGATATCGCGTGAACACAACTTCATGCATGCCTGATCAGACTGGTTGAAGAAGAACCGAACTGCAAAGTTAATCGAGCATCAGAGAGCTATTATTGAGGGACAATAAGTTATTGAATATTGAAGAACTGAATTGAAATATTGATCAGAGGATTTTTATGAGCTTAGAATAGATCTGAACATCTGAAAATTCAAGTTGTATTGTAATCAGATCACCTATTGTTTCAGTTTAACCATTGTAAACAGATAAAATCTCTTAACTGAGTGGACTTGAAAGTCTTATATGTCATTCATAGAATATACATTGTTATCCTCTCAACCCCATAGTGAATGTTGGTTGGATGATACATGTTAGTGTTAAATCCTCTAACAAGGTCACACCTTACAGTGTGTTTTGTAACCTTTAATAGGGTTGGCTCTTCACCGAGCTCACTTCAAAAGAGTGAAAATATTTTGGGTTACCGATCCCGGGTGGTTTTTCCCTTTACAGGGTTTCCATGTTAAATATTTGTGTTATGTGTTTATGTGGTGATTGTTTGGATATCATACTTTACATGTTGCATATTTGATTTGGTCGGTAATCACTATGAGAAATTAATTGGTAATCGGTAAAGACACATACAGTTTAGTATTATTGTTTACCGAGCTGCAGAATTAGCTGAATTTGTTTTAAAGTGATACATTTTGTAATTTGGCACTGTGGATAACTTATTCACCCCCCTCTCAGTTATTCTAACAATTGGTATCAGAGCATATTGGTTGCTTGGAATAGAGTTTTAAGGACTTCAGTAGAAAGATCACAAAATGTACAAGAGGGAAGTGCCAAAGCTGAACAAGGACAATTTTACAATATGGAAAAGCCAAATGAGACTTCATATATCTGGGATTGGAAATTTTGCCCTCACCCTATTGGATAATGGCTACTTAGCACCACCTACTGGACCTTTGACTCTTGATCAATTGAAATATAGACATGAGCATAATGTTACTATGATGGAGATTGTTGCTACTCTATCAGATGTCGAATTTGAAGATGTCAAGGATTGCCTTACCTCTAAGGGAATGTGGGATAAACTTGCTCAAGTTTATAGTGGTGATGCTAATGTGAAAAGAGCCAAAGCTAAAATTTTAAGAGGGAGATTCAATGATATGAAAATGAAAGAAGGAGAAAATATAGTGCAGTATACGAACCAAATAAAGGAGGTAGTTAATGCTATCAGAGGATCTGGTGGTGTCATTGAAGAAGACACAGTGGTAAGTAAAATTCTAAGGACCTTATTGTCTGTTTATGCAATCAGGATATCTGTAATACATGAAATGAGGTCTGCACTTGGCAGTACTCTCACTCTTGATAATCTAATTGGTAAGCTCGCAACTTTTGAGCTAAACAACTTTGATAATAGTGTTGTACCGTCTGTTGAATCTATTTTTATGTCTTCTCTGAAGATCAGTAAGTCTAGTAGTAGAAATAATAAGAATAATAGTGACAGTAATACTGATGATGAGCTTGATGGGCTTGAAGCTCTTATGGTCAGGAGATTACCTAAAGGTAAAGGTAGATATAGGGGTAAATTACCTTTAACATGTTTTAACAGCAAAGAAGTTGGTCATATTGCTGCTAGATGCCCAAACAGGAAAGAAGATGATAGAAACAAAGATCGATCTGGTGAAGGAAGCTATGGAAGAAGAAGCAACAGAAGTTACAAACACTACAACAAGGATAACTGAGAAAACAATGATAAGGGCAAAGAGGTATGTTACATTGCTGAAGAGAATGATATTGATTCTGATACAGATGATGATGTTGAAGTAGTATTTGTTGCGATGAAGGATGATTCTGAGGAAGAAGAAAGGAATTTAGAGACATCACTCATTTCTAAGGTTAATAAAAATGACACATGGATCATTGATAGTGGTTGTACACATCACATGACTGGTGATGAAGAAAATTTTGATCATCTTGAGCAATATAACGGAGGATCTGTAAAAATGGGTAATGATACACCATGTATGGTTAGAGGAAAAGGATCTTTACTGATAAATGATAAAATAAGATGTGATAATGCTTATTGGGTAGAAGGACTAAATTACAATTTTCTAAGTGTGGCACAACTTAACAACTCAGGTCATCGAGTAGCTTTTGAGAGAAAGAAGGTAAAGATATTTGATGATGGAGGAAAACTTGTTGGAATAGGAGCACAAACCAAAGGTAACTTGTTTTATTTTGATAATGCTGAGTCTTCCTGTTTAATGATGAAAAATGAGGATGCATGGTTATGACATAAAAGGTTATGTAATGTAAAATTTGATAACGTGATCAAGATAAGTAGAAAGAAAAAGGTTAGAGGTCTATCTATCCTAGCAAAGCCAGATCATGTAATGTGTCATCAATGTCAGAAAGGTAAGATGACAAAATATAGTTTTAAGAGTAAATGCTATTCAACAAAGAGAATTTTGGAGCTAGTTCACACCAACCTATGTGGTCCCATGAGAACACAGAGCTACTATGGAGATAGATATTTTATTCTATTTGTTGATGATTACACTAGATTGATGACTGTAATGTTCTTAAAAGAGAAATCTGAGGCATTTAAGATGTTTAAATGGTACAAAGCTAAAGTAGAGAAAGAAACCGAGAAACAACTAAAATTCTTGAGATCTAAAAGAGGTGGTGAATTTATTTCTGATGAATTTACTAACTATTGTAATGAGTATGGTATAAAAAGATAGGTTTATGCACCGAGAACACCTTAGTAAAATGGTATTGATGAAAGGAGGAATAGGTCACTTATTGATTGTGCAAGGACACTTATGATAGAAAAGAATGTGGCTCAAACATACTAGAGAGAAGCAGTTAGCACAGTTGTATATGTTTTGAATAGAGTACAATTGAAGGACACAAACAAAACACCCTACGAGTTATGGTTTGGTCACAAACCGATTGTAAGTTACTTCAAAAATTTTGGTAGCAAATGTTTTATTCTAAAAGATGATAGAAACAAAAAGTTTGACTCTAAAGGGGATCAAAGGATATTTATTGGATATTCTACTAAAAGAAAAGCTTACAAGTGTCTAAATAAAGTTACTAATAAAACTATTGAAAGTACTAATGTTAGGGTTGATGAATTTGATACTAAGAATGGTGAAGAAAGCACTAGGGAACCAAAAGACTATGGTAGATTCACTTACATTGAACATCCAGAGTCCCTACTGAAGCTACAGACTGTGTCAACCGGTCATCAGGAAAATAACACCGAGGAACAACCAAGGGAAACCGGCGATTAGGAAGGAGCTACCGAGCAAGGAAATGAACCTGAACAAGATGAACAACAAAGAAGAGATCAAGTGCTAACAAGATTTGTCAGAAGACATCATCCTGAGAACCAAATCATTGGAGACAAGCAAGTTGGCATGCTAACAAGAAGTAAGTTAAGACAAGGTACATGCTTAGTTTGTGAGTTTGAGCCGAAAAATGTTAAAGTTGCATTGGAAAATGAAGAATGGATAAATATAATGAATGAAGAGATAGAACAGATAGAGAAAAACAAGACATGGACTTTAGTACCTAGGCCTAAGGATAAGAATGTTATCGATACTAAATGGATTTTCAAAAATAAGCTGAATGAAAATGGAGAAGTTACAAGAAACAAAGCCAGACTAGTTTGCAAGGGGTATGCACAGAAGGAAGGTATAGATTATGGTGAAAATTTTGCACCTATTGCTAGACTAGAAGGAGTTCACATTTTACTGGCTTATGCAGCACATAAGAAGTTTAAAGTCTATCAAATGGATGTTAAGTCTTCTTTTCTGAATGGGATACTAGAAGAGGAGGTCTACATAGAACAACCAAAAGGGTTTGTTGATCCAGACAAGAAATGCATGGTATGTAGACTACACAAAGATTTATATGGTCTAAATAAAGCACCCAGAGCCTGGTATGAAAGGATGCATACTTATTTGTTAAGTATTGGTTTTGTTAGAACCAATGAAAACAATAATTTGTATATGAAAGGAGAGTCTGATGACACTGTTTTGATTGCTGAAATATTTGTGGATATTATTTTTGGAGGACAAGATCATATCTATAAATCATTTGCTAATGAGATGAGAAAAGAATTTGAAATGTCTATGTTTGGAGAGATTAAGTTCTTTCTAGGCTTACAAGTTATTCAGTAGAATGATGGAATTTTCATCACACAATCCAAGTATATAAAGGAAGTACTGAGAACATTTGGCATGGAAGATGCTAAACCAGTTGGAACATCGATGGTCATAGGCTGTAAACTGACTAAAGATGATGAATCCACAGAGGTAAACCAGACATTGTACCAATCTATGATTGGTAAGTTGATGTATGTAGTACATAGTAGACCATACATTGCACATGTTGTGGGGATTGTCGCCAGATTTTCTACAAATCCTAAGGAGTCACACATGGTTTCTACAAAAAGAATCTTGAGATACTTGAAGAAAATAGAGGACTGTGGATTATAGTATCCTAAGGAAGGGAATTTTGAACTAAGAGTCTGCACCGACACAGATTGGGCTGGAAATATAGATGACAGAAAGAGTACCACTAGAGGAGCATTTTTCTTTGGTGAAAGACTTGTTATTTGGACAAGTAAGAAACAACCTTGTATTTCTCAGTCTACTGCCGAAGCAGAGTATGTTATTGCTGCTACAAACTGTTCAAATATTACTTACATCAAGAAAGTGTTGGAAGGGATGAACGAGGTAATCACTGAACCGGTGATTATATATTGTGACAACACAAGTGCAATAAACATTTCTACGAATTTGGTGATGCACTCAAAAACAAAGAACATATCTATTAAGTATCACTACTTAAGAGAACAAGTACAAGAGAAGCAAGTAAAACTAGAATATGTTACATCAAAAGAGAAACTTGTTGATATTTTTACCAAGCCTCTACCAAAGGAAACTTTTGAATACTTGAGGACTAGACTTGGGGTCCGTCCCCTATCTACCGGTCACTAATGTGATTTGGAGGTTGCATCAGCCTAATCTTATAGAAGATCATTCATGTTGATGCAACATAGCTCACACTTTGGATTCTATCTAAGGTTGTGAAAGATTTGAGGAACAAGTGGCATATTAGTATACTGAGATACATTGTATATATGCACCGAACAACAGAGAGTCACATGGCTAATGCAGAGCTGTATGTTTTATGTTTTTCTTTGGCATTGTTGTCAAAGGGAGAGATAAACAATATGATAACCGAGGAGATCACTAGAACATCTATCTAAGGGAGAGATAATTTGAGAGCTACTAAGATCAAATCTGCAGATGGAAGTCTACACTTGCAATGCTATCATGTAACGTAGTGATTAAACATATTAAAATATCAAGCTAGGGAGAGCTTACTAAGCTACAACATTTGCTTACATAGTTGTAGAATACATGTTTGGTATGTGTATGGTATATTTCATATTGATTGAGTTTCCATCAATGAAAAATGGAGAGATTGATGAACTACAACTGATTGAGAACTTGATTGATGAACTACAAGTGATTAGAGATCACCGAGCACTAAATTGTTATGTAGGATAATTGAATCAGTCATTATGTTGTCATTGATGTCAACTAGTTTTGATAGTACTTATCATGGTAGTTGCAAATATCTAGACATCTGTAAAGAGGAGAGAAAAGATGAAGAACAAAGAAATCTACATGGAGGGAGATGGATATGACAAATGAGGATAAGGAATACTCTTGGTAACTTATTGATGAGTCTATGACTTCATATTGTTGACTTGATTATGTTGCATTAATCTGTTATGAAGTTAGAAGCAAAATGTTACAAAGCAATGTGGTAAATTAATGAAGCATTCCAATATACATCAAGCCAGTGTAGTGTATACTGAGTGACAGTATCAAATGAGCTTGTGTTCACTAACACATTTCTTTGTTAACCGAGTATGGACAAAAGAACTAACTGATTAGTTTAGCCTACAGAAATTGATGAGCTGTAAAGTGTTATGATTTCGAGGTGGAAGATAAAGTTTGTTACAAGATCAATGACTAACAAAATTTGAAGAATATCTAAAGGATGGAAATAAAATGAGTTAGTGACACATTTGCCAAGGGAAGTTTAAGCGAAAAAATCAACGAAGGAGATTAAGCAGCAAAATCTGATTACTTGTCTATTTAAGAGACATTGATTTCATTATGAAAAGGATGCCAGAAGATGGAGACTACAGAGATATCATGTGAACACAACTTTATGCATGCCTGATCAGATTGGTTAAAGAAGAACCAAACTACAGAGTTAACCGAGCGTCAGAGAGCTATTACCGAGGGACAGTAAGTTATTGAATATTAAAGAACTAAATTGAAATATTGATCAGAGGATTTTTATGAGCTTAGAATAGATCTGGACATCTGCAAAGTCAAGTTGTATTGTAATTGGATCGCCTACTATTTCAATTTAACCATTGTAAACAGATAAAATCTCTTAACCGAGTGGACTTGAAAGTCTTATATGTCATTCATAGAATGTACATTGTTATCCTGTCAACCACATAGTGAATGATGGTTGGACGATAAATGTTAGTGTTAAATCCTCTAACAAGGTCAAACCTTACAGTGTGTTTTGTAACCTTTAACAAGGTTGGCTCTTCACCGAGCTCACTTTAGAAGAGTGAAAATATTTTGGGTTACCGGTCCCAGGTGGTTTTTCCCTTTACAGGGTTTCCACGTTAAATCTTTGTGTTATGTGTTTATGTGGTGATTGTTTGAATATCATACTTTACATGTTTCATATTTGATTTGGTCGGTAATCACTATGAGAAATTAATTGGTAATCGGTAAAGACACAAACAATTTAGTATTCTTGTTTACCGAGCTGCAGAATTAGCTAAATTTGTTTTAAAGTGATACATTTTGTAATTTAGGACTGTGGATAACTGATTCAACCCCCTCTCAGTTATTCTAACAACATCATGTATTTACAAAGAATTATCCCCCCATAAGAAGGATAGTTGGAGACATGATATCACCCCCATAATGAAGAAGCTCCCATGTTGATGAAGAGTACCAGCAAACAATAGATGATCCAATGCTTACAAGAAACATGTCTCCCCTTAGGAAGAAGTAGATACATCAAATGATGAAGAAACTAATCCATGTGCAAATGAAAGGAGGAAGAAGATGAAGGTATCCATGTATGAATCTTTGAAGACTGAATAGGTCTCTCCAAGCTCAAAGAATCTGTTGGTTGTGTCACAAAATTTTGACCCATCTCCCTGCAAAGGCCCTAGAATGTTGTCCCGCCCTGTCTGCAAGCTTGTTTTTATGTGCGCCAAAGTTCTAAAAGGTTTCATCACTTGCACCCTTAGCCATGTATTGTTTTCCATGTCACCAAGCTCCAGTCTAGGGTGCATGACCTACTATGCAGAAAATCTAGGTGAACTGCCATGCCCTAGTTGTGACACAGTCTTGATCTGCAAGCTAAATTTATGATGTTTCTTGGCTTGCACCCTTAGCATGTGATAGATTATTGAGTTTCCAAGGTCTATTTAAGAGTACATGTCTTGAAGGGTAGAAACCAGTGAGATATGGCTTGTTTTATGTCGCAGGGTTTCATAAAATTGTATAAACATAAAAACTCTAGATGTTTTCAGCTTTTTGGTTCTTTGAAACTGGTCGAGGACATCAGCATTTCCTATGTGCGCTGCTATGACTTGGTGGGGCTTGGTATTTAGTGACCTTTTGATCTCACGGTTGTCACATGATCGCAAGGAATCTTTCTGACCTTTGCGATCATGCGACAGCCGTCCGATTCTCCAAGAGATAGAAAGTTTAGTGGGACCGGTTGCCCAGTCTTTCTGACATGCTTGTTCCTGATTGGCCATGGGAGTGTGACATGAAATTTGTTAGCGGGTCCTGACAGTCAAACACCTTTTAATCCTACGGTTGTCACATGACCGCAAGGAGTCTTTTTCCCCTTTGCGATTATGCGACAATGGTTTGATCTTTCAGCGTGTAAAGGTTGACAATCCGGTGGGTCCGCGTGTCATTTGTTGTTGACATGTTTGTTTTTGATTGGTTGTTGGAGTGGTGATGTGGTTGTGGACTTTTCAAAGGGGTTGGTTGACTGTTGAAGAATTATTTGGACTGCCCAATCTACCAAAAAAATAATGTATCGACGACCATATTTTAAAGGTCTCTCAGTTAGTCATTGCCACCAATTTTGAATGTTTTCGAGGGTTTTTTGTGAGGTTAGAGATAGTGCACCGAAAGAGCCATGATGTCAGACCATTTTTTGTCATTTTCCAGCTCAATTATAGGTGATAATTTATGAGGGAGATCCTGGTGGCTGTTTCAAGCAAATTTTGTCTTGGGGAACTTTTGCTGAGGAAAGATTGATAGCTGGGTCACGCCTTTTCTGCTACAGCTGGAATTAATGGGGGTTTTGTGATGATTTTTTTCCTCAAGGTGGGTACATGGTCAGATTGGCTACTTAGATTAATGATTTGTTTGATCTCACCGGCCTTGTACTAAGAGCTTGTCTTGTCTGCATTCATTGTTTTGAAGGTGGTTAGGTGAATTTGAAATTTTTGCTTTGAATGATCAGCTGCTTGTTGCAATCCTTGAGATAAAAGGATTTTTCATGATCATTCAAGGGTATTGGGAGTTAGGTGTTTAGACTGGCATGCTGGGTGAACCCTATTCTCAGTCAGGGTTGTGAAATTTTTTGCTTCAGTGCTTGTTAATGAAAGATAAAAAGTTGCAAGTCTAAGTTGTAGTTTGCAAGCTTGACCTTTCAGGACTGATTGTATGCATAGAAGAGATTCATCATACTTAATATAAACATCTGATTCTTATCTCTCCTTTATGACAAGTTAAGTGAATTTTGAGCTTTCTAGTTCATTACATATCTTTTTATGTATGTATCTTTGTTCCTGAGTTCTGATCTAGGATTGGATTAAATATTGCTCTGGATGGGATATGAGTTTACCCTTGTCTACATAAGGATTCTTTGTAAGTAGAAAGGATTGTGGTAGATGTATTTATGGCTATGAATCTCAGATGGTCTCCGGTCTTTGCATCTTTTGTGTCTAGGAAATCTTGCCCAATGGATGAGGCACTAGCCTAAATGAGTAAATCTCTCACTAATACACACTGATTAAAGTTGTTGCAATCACAAATTTAAAATTAAGAACCATTTTAAGTTTTAAATCTTTTGGTTGAGGAGTTTTATTTTCCCACATCAATGGAGAGTCAATGAATGTTGGGTTGACATTTAGTACTTTCTTGCTATCATATGTTAAATGAATCCAGTCTTGGTGTTGTATAAGATATAATTTTCACTGGGTTAAGTACACCCGCCTTGGTTTTGCAGAGCCAAAAGTGAAGAGGTCAGTCCTATCCCTAGAGCTGGTCTAGTTACCTTAAGGTCCTTTTACATTTTGGAACTAACCACCCCTAAAATCTATCTAACGGTATATTGGTAGCCTAAGAGCATAAGTCATTTTGAAACACCAACAAGATGGTGACTCTACTGGGAAAATGTTACACAAGTCTATAATAACTAGTAGGTCATCATTGGTAACACAGGGTTATTCTTGTCCTTTGTCTTGTCAAACTCATTATGGTACTTATTAGTAAGGAAATAGTGTTCTAAGTTTCCCACTATATTTGGGTGGTGACTCAAACAATCTCTGCAGCATTGCTAGTCAAAAAATCATTTACAAAATGAGTTACAGAGTTACTAGGTCTTGGAGAAAAGAACATCCTGAAAAAAAATCAGAAGAAGGTCTTCCAAGCACTTCTAGGCCTAGTCATACAAGGGAGGGAAGAAGGAATAAGAATATGTCTCATACTTGGAAACATAAAGAGGATACAAGACAAGAAAATCAAATCCAGCCCGGTCAAGAAGGAAATGTCTCAGAATATGAAGAGGCTATTGATTTGGGGTTGAACCAATATGAGGATGAGGTTCAGGTGGGAGATGCTGAATCTGAGACTCTCCCCCTAGAATCAGAAGAAATTTTTGAAGAATTCTATGAGTTGGAAAGAAAAATCCAAGACCAAGTTGCTATCAGATAGCAAAGAGAAAAGGAAAAAGAAGACAAAGTAAGACACGCCATGATAAGGGCTGAACAATTAAAGAGGCAGTTACTAGATTTGGAGGCAATAAATTATGTCCCAGAGCCTGAAAGAACAAGGGAATGACTTTTTGTGTAGGAGGTGTATGAAGTGACTAGACCTAGAGATAAAGGTAAACAAAGAGCTATTGGAATTACAATCAATGAACATGTTAATGATAAGGATCCTTTAGATCAGGAGTTGAGGTTAGATGTTGATCTTGAGAAGGCTAGAAAAGAGAAAGAAATATGGGCTAAAGAACTTGAGAAGGCAGAATTGGAGGCAATTGTTATAGAAATGAGGAAGAAGATTGAGTTTCTTAAGAAAATTTCAAGACCTTCAAATGTTGCTGCTTCTTCTTTGCAACAAGGTGGAAATCATGGGAACCTTGCAACTCAAACAAAAAATATCCCACCACCGGGTGCTGTTAAAGTTTCTGCTGTCTCAAACACAAGGACATCTACATCTCAAGGAGTTGATCCACCTCAAGGATGACCTGTTCATGAAAGGTACAAACAACTTCTTTTCTTTGGTATTTCTAATTATCCTAATGTAATTCTTGATGAAATTAGAAAGAAGCTCCCTGAATTTTCTGGAAACAATGTCACCACATGTGAGGAACATCTAAATAACTTTATTGATGTAATAGATGATTATAATATTGAGCCTGATGATTTTATAATGAAGCTATTTGTACAATCTCTAACCAAGGATGCTAGGGACTAGTTTAGAGATTTTCCCCATGCTAGTATAGGATCTTGGAATGAATTTAAAAATTGTTTCAAGGAACATTACGGTAATAAAAAAAATGAGGGTTCATTTTGAATGAATTCAATAATATAAAGAAAAATCAAAATGAGGATGTTCTTGAATTCAATGTAAGATTCCAAAAAGCTATGCATAGGCTCCTGCAAGTTATCAAATTAGATGATAGGGTGTGTCTTGTGACATACTTGGATGCTTGTCTAGGAGATGGAGTGCCTCTATGGGAGGAAGTATCTAGTGTGACCTGTCTTTTGCTACTTTAAACATTGGAGGAGAAAGTGTGAAGGTGTCAAGGGAAATTAGAACTCCACATATGATTGAGGAGAATGAAGATGATAATATGAATTTTTTTGTGGACACTGACATCAGTTCTTTCCAAGTTCAGGAGAAAGAGGTGCAAGAAAAAGTCAAGCCTATCCTTCTGACCAAAGATGAGGATAACATGGTAGAAGGTGATGTCTTGTGGACTTTATATTTTGATGGAGCAAGTTCAAAGGAAGGTGCTGGAGTAGGAGTGCTATTAATATCCCCAAATGGTAAAACTTTTGAGTTTTCTTTTGCTCTCATGTTTTCTTGCACAAACAATGTTGCTGAATATGAAGCCCTACTAATTGGTTTGAGATTAGCATCAAGGCATGGGATTAAATGTCTAAGGGTGATTGGTGATTCTGAGTTAGTAATTTCTCAGATTAGATCAAAATATGTATCAAAGAATCGAAGACCGAAACAATATAGAAATGTTGTTTGGGATGAAATTGAAAGTTTTAGTGCATTTGGTATTGATTGGATGGATAGAAGCCAAAATAGGATGGCTGATTTATTGGAAAAAATAGCATTAAGGCTAGAGGATATCACTTTTGTAGGGATATCCAAAATTGAGGTTCAGTCTAGGCCCTCTATCCTAGATAATGTTGAAAATTGGCAAGTATTTTCTGATGATCAGGATATACTAAGCTTCTTGAAATGTGAGTCTCACTTTGGTGGTCAGGAAATGGATTTTAGCACTTATGTTGACACCAGTAATGGGAAAGAGACTATTTTTGGGGTAGAGGTTTTGCGATTGAAATCCAATAGGGTTCCAAGAGGATTGCTTTCTCTTGAGAGGGCATTTGATAATAAAGAAAGGGCTTGTTCTATTAAAATTGTTGATAAGCTAAATGATTTGGAGGAAATAAATCTAGGAACAAGTCAAGTACCCAAAAATGTTTATATTGGCAAGAGATTGTCTCCGAAGGTCAGAAAGACATTAATTGATCTTCTCAAAAAATTTAGACATGTTTTTGCATGGTCTTATGATGATTTGAAAGCTTATAGAGAAGATTTGTTCCAACATGAGATACCACTTAAAGAAGGTACCAAACCATTTAGGGAAAAATTAAGACCTGTGAATCCTACCTTGGTACCAAAAATGCAAGATGAACTCAAAAGGATGATAGATGTAGAGATCATCAAGCCTATCAAACATTCTACTTGGGTGTCAAACTTGGTTCCAGTCAGAAAAAAGAATGGTGATATTAGATTATGTGTTGATTTTAGGAACCTAAATGTCAATTCTTTGAAGGATAATTATGGTTTGCCTAACATGGAAAATATGCTGCAAAGAGTCACTGGATCAGAGCTGATATCCATGATGGATGGCTTCTTTGGATATAATCAAGTTATGGTCAAGGAGTCAGAGCAATTTAATACTACATTCACTACCCCGTGGGGGACATATGTTTATGTTAGAATGCCCTTTGGTTTGACAAATACTGGAGCTACTTTTCAGAGAGCCATGGATGTGGCCTTTGCAGATTTTATAAATAAGTTTTTGGTTGTATATTAGGATGATCTCACAGCATATTCAACTAAGGAAAGTCAACATTATGAACATCTTGAGAAGATTTTTATCAGGGCTTTGGAGTATGGGGTTTCTTTGAATCCAAAAAAGTGTGCTTTTGGTGTTGTGGAAGGTAAACTCTTGGGACATATTGTGTCTAAAGATGGAGTGAGGATTGACCCTGAAAGGGTTATGGCTATAGATAGGCTCTCCCCACCTAAAAATGTTAAAGGAATACAATCCTTTTTTGGGCAAGTAAACTTTCTAAGGAGATTTGTTACAAATTTTGCAGAAATCAAGATCCCCATCTCCAGAATGTTGAAGAAAGAGGCAAAGGTTGAGTGGAATGAAGAAGCAGATGAGTCTTTCATAAGTATCAAACAAGCCATCAGAGATGCTCTGGTTTTAAGGACACTTGATTATGGTAAGCCCATGTAGATATTTTCTTTTGCCTCTTGTCATATAGTTGTAGTAGTTTTATTACAAAAGAATTCAGATGGATATGTACAACCCATATCATTTTTTAGAAAATCCCTACAAGTAGTAGAACTAAAATATGACATTACTGAGAAGCAGGTGTATGCCCTGGTCAAAGTTGTCAAGGCTTTTAGATGTTACCTTGTAGGAGCTAGGGTGGTTGCTTATGTTCCTAGTGTTGCAGTTAAGGATATATTGGTGCAACAAGAAGCTTCAGGGAAAAGATGTAGATGGATCAACAGGATCCAAGAATTTAACATTAACATCAAAGTTACAAAGTTGGTAAGAGGCTTAGGTCTTGCAAAATTAATGGCACAAAGTAATTTAGTTGCCAATCATATAAATGTGTTAGAAGAAGAACAAAAGCCATATATTTGTGATATGGATTGTTGTGATTGGTACAAGGATGTTATTGGTTACTTGTAGAAGTTGATCCTTCCCCCTGACATGGATGAAAATAAAAGGAGGACTGTTAAGTTGCAAGCTTCAAGGTATGCTATTGTAGATGGTAAGTTGTGGTGGAGAAGCAATGAAGTAGTGTTGCTCAAATGCTTGGACCAAGAGAGATCCAGAGCCTTGTTAGATGAAATGCACCAAGGTGTTTGTGGAGGGCACTATATGGAAAAGACCATAGCCCATAAGATTCTTAGGTCTAGATTCTAGTGGCCTACAATCTTTAAGGATGCTTATCAGTTTGTAAGAAAATGTGATGCATGTCAAAGATTTGCTGGTAAGTTGAAATTTAATGGGAATTTACCACTCAAGCCTGTTGCAGTTCAGGCCCCTTTTCAAAAGTGGGGTATAGATTTTATTGGGGAGGTTCCAAACAAATCCAACGGTGGACATTCTTATCTACTAGTAGAAACATATTATTTTACCAAGTGGGTTGAAGCTATCCCCACTAGAAAAGCTACTAGCAAGGTTGTGACAGACTTTATAATGCAAAATATTCTTATCAGGTTTGGTTTCCCAGAAGTTATTGTGGTTGATAACGCAATGTGTTTTAGATCACAAGAATTCAATGAATTTTGTCAGTAGTATGGGATACGCATTTCATTTTCTTCCCCATATCGTCCACAAGGTAATGGCCAGGCTGAGTCTAGTAATAAAAATCTGATTAAAATTCTCAAGAGAGTGTTGGATAAAAATAAGAAAGCTTGGGACTCAAAGTTATGGTTGTCATTGTGGACGATAGGGTAACTATAAAGAAGGCCATAGGTTATGCTCCCTTTGATTTGGTGTATGGGATAAATGCTAGATTGCCTCAGAATAATTTATTGCAGATATATCAGTTCATTTAGACATATGATGAAGACTTAGATGATGAGATGATGATAAGAATGGATGAGTTGATACAGTTGGATGAGGTAAGGATAGATGCACATGAAAGAAATGAAATATTTTAGAGATAATGTAAGGATCTATATGATAGAAGGGCTACCAAGACAAGTTTTGAAGTTGATGACCTTGTCCTGATGTGGAATTCAAGGTTGGGGGATAATGGTAAGCATGGGAAGTTTGACCCAATCTGATTAGGCCCTTATCTTATTGAAAGCAAATGGGGAACAAATTCTTATATCCTGAAGGATTTAACTGGCGGTACTTTGGAATTGTCTATTCATGGACAATTCCTAAAGTTTTACTTCTCTTGAAGCATCTTTTCCATGAGCAATAGTTTAGGGTTTTTTTTGTATAGTCGTGTTCTTTTTGGTCAAGTTTTTGATGGTCTACTTCTCTAGGAGATTTTATAGTTCTCATTGTATCTGCGAGAGATACACGTCCCCAAGTATGAGCCACTATTGGTTGTGTCACAAAATTTTGACCCTTCTCCCTGCAAAGGCCCTAGAATGTTGTCCTGCCCTGCCTGCAAGCTTGTTTTTATGTGCACCGAAGTTCTACAAGGTTTCATCACTTGCGCCCTTAGCCATGTCGAGGGCACATGACCTAATATGCAAAAAATCTAGGTGAGCTACCCTGCCCTAGTTGTGACACAGTCTTGATCTGCGAGCTAAATTTATGATGTTTCTTGGCTTGTGCCCTTAGCATGTGATAGATTATTGAGTTTCCAAGGTCTAGTTAAGAGTGCATGTCCTGAAGGGTAGAAACCAGTGAGATATGGCTTGTTTTGTGTCACGGGGTTTCATAAAATTGTATAAACATAAAAACTCTAGATGTTTTCAGCTTTTTAGTTCTTCAAAACTGGTCGCGGACATCAGCATTTCCTATGTGTGCTGCTGTGACTTGGCAGGGCCCGGTAGTCAGTGACCTTTTGATCCCATGGTTGTCACATGATCATAAGGAATCTTTCTGACCTTTGCAATCATGCGACAACTGTCTGATTCTCCAAGAGATAGAAAGTTTAGTGGGACCGGTTGCCCGGTCTTTCTGACATGCTTGTTCTTGATTGGCCATGAGAGTGTGACATGAAATTTGTTAGTGGGGCCTGATAGTTAGATGCCTTTTAATCCTACAGTTGTTGCATGACTGCAAGGAGCTTTTTTCCCCTTTACGATCATGTGACAACCGTCCGATCTTTCAGCGTGTAAAGGTTGATGATTTGGTGGGTCCATGTGTCATTTGTTGCTAACATGTTTGTTTTTAATTGGTTGCCAGGCTGGTGATGTGGTCATGGAATTTTCAAAGGGGTTGGTCGACTATTGAAGAATTATTTGGACCGCCCGATCTGCCGAAAAAATAATGTATTGATGACCATATTTTAAAGTTCTCTCAGTTAGCCATTGCCGCCAGTTTTGAATGTTTTCAAGGGTTTTCTGTGAGGTTAGAGATAGTGCACTGAAAGAGCCATGATGTCGGGCCATTTTTGGTCATTTTCCAACTTAGTTGCAGGTGAGAATTTATGAGGGAGATCCTGGTGGCCGTTTCAAGCAGATTTTGTATCCTGGGGAACTTTTGTCGAGGAAAGATTGATAGCTGGGTGAACCCTATTCTCAGTCAGGGTTGTGACATTTTTTGCTTCAGTGCTTGTTAATGAAAGATAAAAAGTTGCAAGTCTAAGTTGTAGTTTACAAGCTTGATCTTTTAGGACTGACTGTATGCATAGAAGAGATTCATCATACTTAATACAAACATCTGATTCTTATCTCTCCTTTATGACAAGTTAAGTGAATTCTGAGCTTTCTAGTTCATTACATATCTTTTTATGTATGTATCTTTGTTCCTAAGTTCTAGTCTAGGATTGGATTAAATATTGCTCTGGATGGGATATGAGTTTACCCTTGTCTACATAAGGATTCTTTGTAAGTAGAAAGGATTGTGGTAGATGTATTTATGGCTATGAATCTCAGATGGTCTCCGGTCTTTGCATCTTTTGTGTCTAGGAAATCTTTCCCAATGGATGAGGCACTGGCCTAAATGAGTAAATCTCTCACTAATACACACTGATTAAAGTTGTTGCAATCACAAATTTAAAATTAAGAACCATTTTAAGTTTTAAATCTTTTGGTTAAGGAGTTTTGTTTTCCCACAGCAATGGAGAGTCAATCAATGTTAGGTTGACATTTAGTACTTTCTTGCTATCATCTGTTAAATGAATCCAGTCTTGGTGTTGTATAAGATATAATTTTCACTGGGTTAGGTACACCCGCCTTGGTTTTGTAGAGCCAAAAGTGAAGAGGGCAGTCTTGTCCCTATAGTTGGTCCAGTTACCTTAAGATCCTTTTACATTTTGGAACTAACCACCCCTAAAATCTATCTGAAGGTATATTGGCAGCCTAAGAGCATAATCCATTTTGAAACACCAACAAAATCTATCACCTCATATGACAAATCAAGTGAAGAAGGAGAAGAATCAAGAGTGCCAATCTCCAAAGAAGGTGAAGAAGTATCCCCAACTATGATGCTATCATCAAAGGAAAGAGAAATCCCCTCATGCATGTTTCCTAAATTTTCATCATGAGAATCAACAAATGTTGAAGATGCATCCAAGTAGTCATCACATTATGCAAGATCTGAAACACTATGATCATCCTGCTGAATAGTAGAGCCCATGTCTGGAGAAGTAGGAGGTGGAGGAGTAGAAAGATCAATACTTGTCTCAACAACAAAATGATTCAAGTGTCCAAAGTTCTCCTCATATACATAATTATCCCTTAGAAAAAGGATGTGTGCATCATGAATATCATCATCATCATCAACAAAATGTAAGAATACAAGCGTGATGTATGATCAACAACTCCCATGGCTATGATATCTCTAATCTCCATGTCCTTAATGTAGACAAAATAAGGAGTGAACTCAACAATTTTACCTTGTGCCCCATGTGTAATTTGGTAAATAGAAAGGAGATTAGTGGTCAAGGATAGTACACAAAGAACATCATTAAATGTCCTCTCTCCCATAGGAATATAACCTTTCCCACAAACTCTCATGAATGTGTTGTCACCCATCAAAATATTAGGATAATTACAAGGTTCAATAGAAGAAAACACATCCATATTGGATTCCATATGATGTGATGCACCTGAATCAAGAAGCCATTTACCTTGCTTAGGATGTCTGGAAGCCAAGAGTGCTTGTTGTTTACCTTTATCTTTGGATGATGATGGAGATGTAGAAGCTACCAAAATGTGTAGAAGAAGGAGAAGACACAGATGAGGGAAACTTAATATTGTGTTTTTGAATAATGTGAGTTAGCTCATCAATCTTGTTTTGAAAACACTTATGCTCATCATGTCCTAGCTTTTTACAATAAGCACATTTATCCCTCTTTCTTCTAGATGATTTCTCTCTTGAAGAGGACTTGGATTGAGTAGTATTGTGTGAAGAAGATTTATTACCTTTTTCATGAGGCTTAAGATCCTTATGTTGTTTATTTTCTTTGCCACTAGAAGCCTTTGATGTAGATTCACTTGCAATCAATGCATGATGTGTAGAAGGCTTTAATTGACCCATGTGTGCCAACTTTGTTTGTTCCCTTGTGAGTTGAGCTGTAAATTCATCAAGAGAAGGAAATTTGTATGTACTACCAAGAGCATCTATAGTAGCATAGAATGTAGAAACAAAGATAGAATAATTAGGACCTAGCTTGGAAAGAATAGAAAAGATCAATTATTCATCCCCTTTAACAATGCCATGAGTAGAAAGCTTCAATCTACCAGAATTGAACTTAGAGAAAAAGTATTGAATATTGTCAAAATCACTAGGATTTAGACTTATGATCTCATTCTCTGATTTGAATTTTCTCATTCTATCAAGTTTACCAAAGAATCCTTACAATATGACCCAAGCATCATGAGGATGTATGCAAGATGTAATATGAAAGTGCAAATCAGGAAAGATGGATGATCTAAGAGAGCCAAGTGCTTGATCCCTTCAATCAAACCATTTTCGCTTTTCTACAACACCTATAAGTGGTTCTTGATCCTACCCAAGAGTCATTCTAAGCAATCCAATACTCAATAAATGATCACTTAAAGATACTTTCCATTCATGGTAGTTATATGGAGTGAGGATTTTAACCTTTGAATTATCCATAATACAACCAAATAATGACTGATAACTATTGATAACTCCTTCAAATAATTGATGCAAATTAGAAAACTAAAATCCAAGGATTAACCAAGTACAAATTTAGCCCCAAAATAGCCTATTTCTAAAAGTGGTATATCCACACCAAATTACTGAAATCTAATTACAGATCTGGAAAGTAGATGAAACATCATGCACTTTCAAAAACAATTCACCTCAAAATGTTACTGTATGTGCCCAAACGAAGCCCTAGAAGTTGCAGAAATCATGAATAGGCAGGAATAGTCAAGAAAATATGTAATTTCTAATAAATCTGGGCACCAAATTGAAAAAATAATACCACCACTAGAATCTTCAGGAAATTCTACCCAAAATCAAAAAACATTGCTCGAAAAAAGGAGAAAAAATGAGCAAGATATGGCCCTTTGAAGTTGGACTGCAAAATGAAAAACTCAATGGTGAAGGCAAAAGTATTCCAACCCTTGCTGATGTCAACAAAACACTGTGCTAAATTTGATGACCGTATGGATATCACCAATGAGCCAATTTGGTATGTTTTGACGATTAGATTACCATTAAATTTAGCCTCGAGATCAGATGATGTGGTAAATTTTTGGTCAAGTTGTTGATGTGGGGTGATGTAGGCACCTGACATGTGACATGGTACAGATGATGTCACTAATGTACGATGATGTGTTAGGGTTGAGACATGGCTGGTGACATCATATTTTTCACATGTCAATTGCTGATAAGGTTGGCTGCTGATGAGGTGTCAGCCTATGGGCATGCCATGTGGCGGCTTGCTGCTAAAGTAGCTCTGCATGGTAGAAATTGGGCTTGGTGACACATGGGCTGTAGGGGTTGATCAAGTTTCCACTGGTGGCAGTGAGGCTGCGCTTCCGAGCAATGGATCTGGATGATGCTGAGGCTGTCACTTGGGTGGCAAATGGGCAATATTTTTGGGAATTAATCCCACATCATCTGTGGGACTGATGATCAAGCCCCTTATAGGGGAGAGCATGCAAAAAAGAATGCAAAGGAGCTCGGGCTCCCCCTTGAGTAGATGTTGAGATCGGCTCTATTTCCTGATCCATTCGGTTAAAGCTCAGGTGCTGACTACAGTCTAGTGAGCTCAGTGTCGACTTCAATCTAGTGCGGCTCAAGCGCGGATGAGTGCCTTGCTCTGATCGATCAAATGGGATTGAATTATTTTGTTTGTGCCCTCTACGAATTAGTCCCACATTTATTGTGGGTGGTATCTTCAACTGGTATAAATAGGTGAATGCCCATAATGAAAATAAAGTGAGGAGCCAAAATCGGACTTGGGCTCAGCATCAGCCTAGAGCTCGAGTCCAATCTCAGATCTGGTTCTGTGTCGCTATGATGTCAGTTGTTTATCACAGAGGTGTAGATCGGGTTGTACTATATGCACCCTAAAATGGTCGCCTAGACTTTGGGCCCCCATTCTTCAGTTTATCAATTTCCTGAATCAATGTCTTGCAATATTTTCAATTTAAATCAATTTCCTTGATCAAATCGCAATTGATTCAATTATTTTAATATTTTCTAACATTTGATCATTGTATCCTAAGCCTCATTTAATTAAAAGAAAACTTCACTTTTAATTAACTAAAATCATCTTATTAAAATAAAATTCCTCTTTTAATAAAATCCCCACTTAAATATCTCTTTATGTTGAAAAATGAAATAAAATAAATAATAAATAATAAAAAATCCATTTTTCTCTCCACTTTGAATGCACATACTTTTAAGTGGTGGGCCCTTTTCATCCTTTTGCCTCTTAAAGAATCTTGAGCACATGGATCAACCAAGATTTAATCTCCACCATTGCTCATTTATTTTTGCCTCTTAATCTTGACCATCTGCTTTCCTTTAAAAGGAGCCTTCTCTTTCTCATTTGCATATAGAAGATTTTTGTATTGTTATGCTGCAGGTTTGGAGAGCGATTTTGGAGAAGATTCTTGAGCACTTGAGCTTGGATATTGAAACTTCTCTTTTCTTGTCTTCTTCTTTCATGCCCCATGGCAATCCATTTAGATTACTCTTGCACTTGCATAGTAGATTAGAATCATATTTCCTTTCATAGAATAATCTTACATAAGTATTTCATTTCATAGATAAGTTTTCTTTCATGCATTGTTATCATATAGATTAGCTTTCATTTTCATTTGCATGCATACTTGATGATCATGCAGACTAGCATTCTTGCTTTTCCTCTTTGAATCTCTCATTTTATAGTGTACTTGCATGGGCACAAACTAGGTCTAATCTGAGGGCCTCCATTACAAACCCTTACACTCCATGAATAGAGAGCTATGAGTCGCCATTTGAGACCTCATTCTTGAGAAATCTTGGATATAATGGCTCATAGAAGTGTGTCAACATTTTAGCACATATTTTTGGCACCCACCATGGGGCATAAAATTACATTTCTTGCCTCATATCATTTTATTTTATTTTTCTAACGATTTTCATGCGTTGTCTGTACTTTCATGTGTTTCTGTTACAGAGTCTCGCACGACATTTTTTGCTGTATCGCACGAAGTTTTTCTAGCATTAGCATTTCTGCGCGCGACAAAGGTGTTTTCTCGCATGGGCCTGTGTACTTTCTCACACAGCCCAATGTACTTTCTCATGCGGGATCTATGCATTTTCTCATGCGAGTTTGGTACTTTCTTGTGTGACATTGTGTACTATCTCACGTGGACTTTTAACAACAGAGACCTAAATTTCTAGATTTGCTAGTTTACTTGTTGTTTTCTAACATTAATGCTTGCTATGATTATTTCCTTGATTCTGTTTACTGAGGTAGCATAGCATTGGATTGCAGATCTTTGGACCTAAGGTGAGTTGCTAAAATCTCTATAACATTTAAATTTTGGGTATAAAATGTATCTCTCATGTGTCTAGCTTGAGTTCTTATTGCTTTCATAAGATCACACTTCAATTTTGGGCTCTAAAAAGAACATAGATTCATTTTCTTGCATATGTGTTTCACATAGTAAATAGGCCCTATGAACACTATTTGTGGCATTTTGGAGAGAGTGGGTTTGTTGCAAAGCTCTTCTTGATGATAGAATCCCTTGTAGGTAGGGAGGATATTGTTACTATCTCATGGTCTTACTTGGTTTAGTCCTCAACATTGATCGGTACATTCTCTCTTGGTCCCACTTAGAGAGCTCAATAGACATTATTGTTGACATCATGAACCTTGGTGAAGTGGTTTCAATCTTAGCATGTCAATGAACTTTCTTGCTATGTTTAGGTGAAGTGAAGAGGCTAGAGGATTATGCTCTACTCCCTTTTTGGGTAGTACCAAAAACTCAGATCCTTGAACCTAAACCAAGTCCCCATGTGGTCCTTTTTGTGAGTCACCTTGTTACAGAGGGTTAACCATAGTGGACACTCCCTTTGTTGGGTAAACCACATGGATGAAACTTCAAGCGGTAATAGCCATTTTTTCCATGGTAGCAACAACTGCTATATAAATGTCCTTGGGGAAGAAATCTCCACGGGTGTAGTTTCTTGTTGGGCTGTCAGATCTCCTCAACATCTCTGATTGATTAAATTATCAGAATGTGTTAAAACCCCAGTGCACCTGGATTGGATTTTGCGCTCTTGAGATTGTAAAAGTTGCAGAGTCAAACCATTACTAAGAACCATAGTGCAACCAAATCTTTACTTGCTAGGACTATGTGCGTGATTGCAAAAACATTTTGAGAACATACACAAGTAGAATCTTTAAGGAGTAGCATACCAAGTCACTATTCTTGTTCATGTGCAAGGTTGATTTGCCCCTTGCTCATTGTTTGAAGAAATTTTTTTTCTTGAACTCCTTGATTGATGTCTTATGTGCTTGATCAATGATAAAAATCAGTTGATGTGTTTACTTGATCTTTTAAAATGAACAAAAACTGAGTTCCTGAGTTTACAAACTTGTTGTTAAGCAGCCTAATCCTATTTTGTCACCTGGATCTATGCACATCCTCATGTGAAGCTGGCATTTTCTCACGTGATCCCTAACATTTCCTTGTGTGGGACTACATTCCCTCACGCGAAACTGTCCCCTAGTCTGTCAAAATAGTGAGCCAATTCCTGTTATTTTTAGTTTTCCTTGGTCGATCCAGATTATAGTAGGTCACTTACCCCACTGTTAGAAGCCTATTTGCACCTTGGGTTCATGTTTCTTAACCTCTTGAATTAGTAATCTTTGATTTCACAGGTGACCTTGCTTGGAATCGGTAAGTTAGAAATCATCCTTGTTGAGAAGATCAACCTTTGGATCCTTTGATAACACACTTGGAGAGTCTTAGTAATCTCTTGTCCAATTCACTTCCATCCAATTTAAAAATCAATCAAATATATCTTGGATAAATTGTCCTCCTAATCCATATGTGTTAGGATACTTATCTATTTATTGGGCACCTTTGTGGCAGTGTTGGTTTATATCTCTTACAAAAATTCTATCTTATCACCTCTCTTTTGGACAATTAAATGCTTTTACTATCCTAGTTTGATACCAATGTTTCTTAGGGTCATCTTATCACCTAGTACCTTTTCTTTCATGTCAGTTACAAGAAGATATCAAGTAAATCAAGGAAAATGACCTCAAGTAGTCTTTGACCAATTACCTTTAGTTCAAACTTGCTAAAAATGTAAGGGAAAAGACCCGTCTTTAACCAATCCCCTAGGAAAAACTCAGAAGTTTGGTTTGATCCCAAGATCAACCTCAGTGAGTTGAGCACATCCTTAGCACCTTCTCATTCAAATATGGACATGAGTTACACAATGACTCGAAGAGAGAGGGAAGAAAGGGATAAAACTCTTGACAACATGTTTGAAAGACAAAGAGATACCATTATGTTTGGTAGTTCCTCTAATGAAAATCGAACAGTTTCACCCCTTATCTCAACTAGATATTTGGATGCACAACAAAGGGCTAAAAGGGAAATGAAGAGATCCTATCAAGAAGAGCAATCGCAACATGACAATCAAGACGATGAACCTTATGATACTCATGTGAATGCAGCATATACCAATGACTTGTTTAAACATTCAAGACCAAGTTCACCACTTTAAACAACTTCAAGATATACAAGTGAAAGACTCAAAAGAATTGAGTGTGAAAAGAAAGCCTTCCTAGATGAACATGCTGCAAAGGAAGAGAAACTTAGGCTCCTAGAGTCAGAAAGACAAGCCTTATTGGAGATAGAAAGGAGAGTCGCACAAGAAGAGAAAGATAGGTTTTGGTGCAATAGCTTAATGATCGATACAACAACATGTGTGTTGGTGTTGGAATCAACTCTTCTTCACCCACTCCTCCTAAAAATCCATGAAGTGGAAGATACTCAAGAACACCTTCACGATATCCTAGCCCTAGAGGAAGAAGGGCTTCACAACAAGACCATTATAGGAGACAAACACCTCCTAGGAACTTAATAAAACCTTCTCAATGCACTCACCATGGTTCACAATATGGGGGTAGTAGTTCAAGTTTTGACCTTGACTTTCAAGATTTCATGAAAATGCAACAAGAACCATTCTTCCATCAATATGTGGAGAGGTATGTGGAGCAAAACAAAGATAAGTTCCTAGAAATTTTCATCAACAAGGGTGCTAGAGTTCCCTACAAATTTGATGTGGATAGAAAGATCAAGAAGCAAGGTTGATCTCAGGAAGAAAAGATTAACCAACTTTAGAATATGATGGAAAAGATGTTGGCACCCAAGAGTTCCTTTTCACTTGACTCAATTTGTCCCAATCCTTTTGACAAGAGTGTGAGCATGAAAGATTTTCCTAGAAAGGTTGAAATCCCTCAATATGATAAGTATGATGGTAATGGAGATCCACATGATCATGTATGTTAGTTCTATATTATGAGTTTTGAGTTCCATCAAGATGATTCCTACCTTATGAGATTGTTCCCAAGGAGTCTTAAAGGTCAAGCAATGGAATGGTTCACCAACATAACTCCCCCCGTCAAGACTTTCAAAGAGCTTGTCCATAGATTTGATCAACACTTAGCATACAACCTTTCAAGATCTGTCACCATGTTGGACTTGTGCAATTTAAAGCAAAATCAAAGGGAATCCTTTGTCACTTTCTTGCAAAGGTGGAGACGACAATGCTCTCGCTACTCTAGGACCATTCCTAAAAATGAGAAGATTGACATCCTTGTTAGCAACTTGGTTCCTGAAATGCAATATGAAGTTAGGAAAATGGTCTTTGATTCCTTTGACACCATGGTTGAAACTGCATGTAGGATTGAGGATGTTTTGAGAGAATAAGGAATTCTGACCAAACATTGAAACAACAACAACAATGGTCAAAATAACAACTCTAGCAAGGAGAAAGGAAAGAACTCACATTGGAATAGGAACAAACAAGTAGTTAATGATGGAGTTGTGGACTCTTCTCAAACCAAGGATCAAGTTGTTCTTCACTTGTCTAGTGTTGTTCAAGCCATGAAGCTCAATGCATCTCATCAATAAGAAAGCAAGCCAAGATACCAAGATAAGACTAAGAAAGAGAGATGTCAGTTTTCAAAACTTGGTGATTCATATGAGGATGTCTTAAAAACACTCATTGCCAAAAATCTTGTGCATCCTCAAGATCCTGCAAAGCATCATATACCTAATGTTAAGAAGCATTGGTGGGATGAGAAAGTTTTCTACAAATTTTAGAATGGCATTGGACATGATATTGAACACTGTTAGAAACTCAAACATATCATCCAAGATCTCATTGAGAGTGGCAAACTTGAGATAGATGGATTGCACACCAATGCTGATCATAAGGCTTTCAAAGAACCTTTTTCCCAAATATGAGAAGGGGGAAACCTCTAAACCTAAGAATGGAAAGGCTGAGATCAATTACACTTACACAGCTATGGAGAATGTTGTCAACATGCTTGAAGTTATAGAGGAAAATGTCAACATGATGAGAAATAAGGATCCCTATGGTTATGGTCTAGACATGGACTCTCCTCCTATCTTTGATGAAGAACCCGTTGTGGTGCTAAGGGGTCCTAACTCTAGAATGTCATCCCAAGTTCTCAATGTTGCTACACAAAGTCAAGGTCATGTTGTCATTAGAGGACTCAACTCAAGTCAACCCAATAAACCAAAGCAAGTGGCATCCAAGAATGTCACCCCAAAACCAGTTGTGAATCCCAAGTTGAGTTATAATCTTTTTGATCAGTTGCAAAGAACCCCATCTCAGATTTTGATCTTTGAGCTCTTAGAGTTGTCCTCGAGACACAAGCAAGTCCTTGAGGATGCTTTGCGTGCAGCGAATGTCCCTAACAACTTAGATGTTGATCAATTCCAAAACATGTTTAACCATATTGCCAGCCCTCAGTACCTAACCTTTTCAAAGGATGATGATAAAGCTTTGAGCCACCCACACAATATCTCCCTTCATACTGAAGTCATGATTCACAAAACCCATGTTAGGCATGTGTTGATAGATGGGGGTGCTGGGCTTAATATTTGTTCATTGAGTCTTTTAAAGACATTGGGTTATTCTGAACAAGTCATAGATACCAAAAGAAGATCATTATCAAATCCTATGATGAGGCAGAAAGAAGTTCCAAGGGGTTGGTCATCCTTCCTGTTAGGATTGGTCCTGTTGAGAAAATTATTGATGTTGGTCCCCTTGCATACAACATCTTACTTGGTAGACCATGGATTCATGATATGCAAGCAGTGTCATCTACCTATCATCAGTGTGTTAAGTTCCCCTAAAATGGAGTAGAAATTTGTATACTTTGGGATAGCATACTACCTGTTAACTCAATTTCAACGAGTACTCATTTTCCCCTCACTCGAGAAGTAGAAGATTTCAATGCGACCTTAGCACAATGTAAAGACAAGCTTAAGTTAGTATACCTTGGCATGGGAGGGTATCAACTTAGCTCCCTCATAAATCTTCCAGTTTCACCTAGGTCTTATGGAAACCCTTCATAGGAAGCGAGACCTTCCTCTTCAGCTATGACTTTATTTGGCACATTTGTAGAGTCCTCAATGCCTATTCAAGATGAGAAAGAAGAGGTGGATGTTAAAGACTGGATTTATAGAGAAGAAAAATACATGCATAATGAGAACTTATCTCCCTCTCCTAAGGCTTATGGAAGAGGGTATACTTTTGTCAAAAAGATGGGTTATCCTCGACATGGCCCCCTTAGTCACAGATTGGATGCTAGAGTTGAACCTCTTGATCATGCTCTTTTTGGATACAAGTCTAAGAAGACAGTTGGCCTAGGATTTGTGAATCATAACAAGAACACTGCTCCTATCCTTGATGCATCAGATAGTGAAGATGAACCAAAATACATGCCTAATTTGACAAATCAAAAAGATATTTGTGAAGATTGGGTCCCTTCCACCAATCTCCTTTGGGGAGATTCAGATAGTCCAATTGCTCATGTGACAGTTGCAAACTTAGAACAAGATGAATCAGATGTAGAAGATCTTATCAAAGAATGTCAACGTAAGAATATTGTTTGTTTGATGGAGAGAGATGTTACCCTTGATGACATTAGAGCTTCCACATCAAGATGTCCCAAACCTTCATGGTGTAAACATCCTAGTTAGGATTCAGAAATAGATTCACATGAGTATGAATGGGACTCTCTCTCAGATCCTTCTATAGTTGACATGGATGTTGATGTCATCCATGCTTATAGTGCTCAACCCGAGGTAGCTGACGGGTCATGTGTAGGATTAGAGGATTTGAACCCACATGTTCCCTTAGTGGACGATTCTTCACTTGTTAGGATTAATTCTGATTTGGGTAGCTTAGAAGGATACTTGACGGACTCTGACTCTTCGGTCACCAGAGATGATATCATTCACATTCATAACCTTGAACCAGTCATTAAATTACCTCTTGCTCATCCTAACCTCATTGATTGGTCTGAACGTTATCAAGAACCTAAGCTCTTAACATTCCAAAATGACTATGAGATAACCTGTTACTTGAATTCCATTGAACCCGTAGTCTCTTCCACCAGTAAACCGACTACTAGCATGAAAGAGCCAGACATCAAGTACCTTAGTCACAAAATAAAAAGAAAAGAAAAAAAGAATAAGATTTTTGATGGTGAAAACCATTGTGTGGTGGTGTTAGAACCAAAAAGAGTAAAAATAAATGACGTATCCAAGGGTGAAAACCTCTATGAGGCACCTAAGGATGAGGTATTTGATTGTCTCCCTAGCTAATTTCAAGATAGATCTTCAGTGCTTATTGAGCCAACACAAACAGTCAATTTGGGTACGGATGAGACTCCACAGATAGTACATTTGGCTCAATCCTTTTCACCACAAGAAAAGGAAGCCTACACTAAGTTCTTATAGAGAAAGAAGATCAACTTTGCTTGGACTTATTCAGATATGCCAGGGTTGGACACTAATCTTATCATGCATCACTTGTCCATAGCTCCAAGTGTAAAACCTATCGAACAGAAATTGAGAAAGATGCATCCTCACATAGCTCTTCTATTCAAAGCAGAATTAGAGAAACTCCTTGGTGCAGGATTCATAAGAGCTATTGACTATGTTTAATGGATATCAAACATTGTACCAGTTTCCAAGCATGACAAATCCATTCAAATTTGCACAGATTTTAGAGATGTCAATAGAGCATGCCCAAAGGATGATTTTCCACTCCCCAATATAGACATGATAGTGGACATGACTGTAGATTATGAGATTTAGTCCTTGATGGATGGTTTTTCTAGGTACATTCAGATTAAGATAGCTCCTAAAGATCATGAAAAGACTGCATTCACTTGTGCATGGGGTACCTATTGTTGGAACGTTATGCCTTTTGGATTAAAAAATGTAGGAACCACCTATCAACAAGCTATGATAGCCATTTTTCATGACATGATGCATAAAAATATGGAATATTATGTGGATGACACTTTGTCCAAGTCTAAGAAAAGATACACACACTTAGATGATTTAGAAGTCATTCTAGATCACATGGAACAATTTCAACTAAGGTTAAATCCTAAAAAGTGTGCATTTGGTGTCACCTCTAGAAAAATTCTAGGATTCATCATTTCAGCAAAAGGAATAGAAGTAGACCCTGAAAAATTCCAAGCAATCATAGATATGCCACCTCCTAAGAACATTAGTCAACTAAGGAGTCTTCAAGGATGTCTTCAATCCATAAGGAGGTTCATTTCACAGTTGGTAGATAGAGCTCAACCTTTCAACAAGAACTTACACAAGGGAGACAAATGTCTTTGGAATGAGGATTGTCAAAAGAGTATAGATCAAATCAAAAAATACTTGGTGAATCCTCCTATTTGAATGCCTCTTATCCAGGGAAACCACTTATTCTATATATTTTAGTGACAAAATATTCCTTGGGGGAATTACTAGCTCAGCTTGATGAACATGGAAAAGAAAGATCAATATACTACATTAGTCATACTCTTGTTTCATATGAGGTTAACTACACCAGCATTGAGAAAGCTTGTCTTGCAGTTGTGTTTGCTTCCCAAAAGTTGTGACATTACATGCTTGCACACACAATACACCTCATAGAAAAAATTGATCCACTCAAGTATTTACTCGGTAAGGCTGCCCTCGCAAGTAGACTTGCTAAATGGATGATGATTCTTTCTGAGTTTGACATAGAGTACATTGAACACAAAGCAATCAAAGGACAAGCTATAGAAAATCAATTGGCTGATTTCCCAATTCAAGATAGTGCACCTATTCAAGTTGACTTCCCAGATGAGCACCTCATGTATATGAATACAAGAACATGGAAGATGTTCTTTGATGGATCTTTTATGCAAAATGGTTTAGGAGCTAGTGTGTTGTTTGTTTCTCCTCATGGGTACACGATTCCTAAGTCTTACAAGTTATTATTCCCATGTACAAAAAACATTGCTAAGTATGAAGCATTAACAAATGGACTTAAGATGGCCATAGAATGGAGAATCATAGAGTTACACATCTATGGGGATTCACAACTGATAATCAACCAAGTCAATGAAGAATATCAAACAAAAGATGAGAAACTGGTACCTTACAAGAAAATGGTTGATTCCTTGAAATGATACTTCACATTTGTCACATTTCAGCAAATCCCTAGAGCAAAAAACAAAGTAGCTGTTGCTATGGCTACACTTGCTTCACTCCTTCAGTTAGAGCAACATGAATCCAGATTTGAATTCTTGGTGGAAGAGCTACATTACCCTATCTATGACTCCTAAGAAAGCCATGTTATTTGTACCTTTGTTGGTCATGAGTCATCTCGTTATGGTGCCACTTAATCATACCTTCATGATGGCATTATCCCTGAAACTTTAACCGATCTGAACACAAAAACCTTGCCCGAAATGCCTCTTGTCATACCCTTGTCTCTGGTGATTTGTATAGGAGGGGTCTAGATGGAACACTTCTTAGATGCTTAGAAAAGGAAGAATCTGATCAAGCGTTAGTTGACATTCATGAGGGCATCTGTGGGGGACATTTCAATGGTCTTTCCATGGCCCGAAGGTTGCTTAGGGTGGGGTACTATTGGCCTACGATGCAGATTGATGTAGTAGCTTTTGCAAAGTCGTGTGAAAACTATCAAAAACATGGTAACCTAATACATGTTCTAGGCAGGGAGCTCATTCCTTCTATATCTCATTGGCCATTTCAGCGTTGGGTCTTTGATCTTGTTGGGTAGATTCATCCCAACTCATCAAGTGGACACAATTTTATTATCACTGCTACTGATTACTTCACTAAATGGGTAGAAGTTGTCCCAATTTTTGTTGCCTCAAGTAAGACAGTCTCTCTATTCATTTTGAACCATATCATATGTCGATATGGAGTGCCTTCTGAGATTATCATTGACAATGGAGGTCAGTTCAAAAATAAGGACCTTAAACAACTCTACAAGAAGTTCAAGATTAAACAACATTGGTCCTCCATTTACTTCCTACAAGGAAATGGTCAAGCAGAGGTGTCAAACAAAACCATTCTTAAAATCCTACATAGAACAATTCATAAGAATGGTAGAGATTGGCATTTATAGATAAATCTATCTTTATGGACTTATAGAATGAGTATTCGTACTCCTACTGGGGCTACTCTGTTTGCCCTTACATATGGTGTTGAAGCAGTGTTACCTTTAGAGGTTGAGATTCCTTCACTTAGAGTTTCCCTCAAAGGTCTAGTTACAAATGAAGACTACCACATCATGAGACTTCAAGGGTTAGAACTTATAGATGAGAAACATCAAGCATCATTTGACCATATGAGGGTTTATCAAAAGTGTATGTCCAAAGCCTTCAACAAAAAGGTTCACCCTAGAGAATTCCAAGTGGGAGATCTTGTCCTACATGAAAATCCTAAGAATCAACAACATAGAGATCAAAAGGGCAAATTTGGTCCTAATTGGCTTGGACCTTATATCATTACAACAGCTTTTAGGACAGGTGCTTATTTATTATCTACTGAAGAAGGAGAGCAGCTCCCTGATCCTATCAATGTCTTGCACCTAAAGAAGTTCTATCCATGATGCCTATTCTGTCTGGGGGCATCCTTTGTACATACTTATTGATCTTAAAAAAATCCAAAAAAATGGTATATTGTCAAAAATTCTAAAAATTAGAAAATGTCCTAAAAAAATTATCATCTTAGTGAAAACCTAGCAATATGCGCTTTGATGTATCTCAAAAAAATTATATATTCCAAAAAAATCAAAAATTAAAAAAATAAAAAAGTAAAATAGAAAAAGTGTCTTAGTGAAAACCTAGAAACAGGTGCCTTGGTAGCAAAAATACAAAAAAATTATTATAAAAAGTCTTGAAAAGAGAGAGAGAGAGAGAGAGAGAGAGAAATTTGCAATAAAATCCAAGTGGTGAAAACCTGGAAATGGGCGCTACTTGAGGCCTTTGCACCCATGTTTCTTAGCATGCGTCCTTGACACTTAGCCTTTCTCCATCATGCCTTGTCCTTGTTGCCTTGGTTTGGAATTGGTCTTTGTCTTTGTCTAGGGGGAATAATTGTGTTAGCTTTGGTCTCTTGGATGTGTTAGTCTTTAGGACACCTCATAAATAGAGTTTTTCAACACCTCTTCAACTGTGTTTTTCAACACAACCCCTTACATCGAGTGTTTTTCAGCACTTCTCAGTTTGGTCTTACCTAGTTTTGTCATGTGATCTTACCTGCTTGCAAGCATTCGATCCTTATCCTCGGAACTTAGTATCAATTAACACACTTAAATTTTTAAATGCAACACTTAATGCTTGAGCTATGTCATGATCTTTTCTTTGTGAGCTGACTGTTATTGATTTTCATTGAGTGTCCTTGTCTAATAAGTCTCTTTGGGATACATAGCTAGAGGACTTGGGGCATGGGGCATGTTTTTATTTGCTTTTTGTTTTTGGATGTGGTCTTGAACCTCTTGAGTGTCTCTTGTTGTTCCCTTGAAACACTTAGGAGATTTGAGACATCATGCTTGACTATTTTTACACAACTGTTCTTATGGTCATCCCAGCATTTGTGCCTTGATGCGAGCATGGTTTTGCTACATTAAATTGGGTAAGTTAACATTGAAGTCATCTTGACCTTTATGTCTTTGATGCTAATTATGTTAGAATCTTTCCACATTCCAATCCAATATAAATCACATTCATATCTTCATAGTTGCGCTTGTGACTGGTGATGATTGTGTGATTTTCTGATGTCTGTTAATAATGTCCCAATGATGAAAATAAGTTCCTTAACATTCTTTAATGAATGATGACCATAAAATCCTATGTTATAGTTGCTCTATTGCAATTACACCTTTGCATTTTCATGTAGCTTCCATTGTTAGACTTCATGTTAATTTGTATTTTTAGGCTGCATTATGTGTTTGAGAGGGTTTCCTTCATCTTTCTTTTGGACTTTTAATCAACTGTGATCACGTTTTGATCTTCATTTCCTTATCTTCTTTCGTGATCTCAATCAAAAAAATTTATATTAACAGTTGATTGATTTTGAGGCATTCTCTTTCTTGAGGCAAATTCTCTTTCTTCTCTTCATTTCTTTCCACCTCTTCCAAACTTCTATCTTCCATTCACTTTCACCCCACTTCTTTTCTTCTAATTTAACCTTGGGGCATAATCTTTCATGTTTGATGATATACCTTGGTTCTTTGATCCTTATATCTTTCATCTTAAATCAAGAACCTTCTTCTTAGTTTGATTTGATCAAATTTATCAATTTATTGTTTCTCCTCTATCTCATTTCAATTTCAATCATGAGGGGGCAATACCTATCAAACTTCAATCCTTGATTCAGCTTTATCAAACCTATCAATCAAACCTTGCTTGAGACTTGACAATTACCTATTTGCAGGGGTGTTGGCCTTGTCTTTTTCAATCAGCTTATCTTTGTCCTGATGTGTTCTCATTCGTCGATCACACATCTGGGTTGTTTTGTGATCTCAAATCAATCTCACATTTCAACTTCATTCTTTGACTATATGTGCTCCCATGAAGATCACACATTAGTCAAAGAGGGGCAAATGTATGCACCCTAAAATGGTCGCCTAAACTTTGGGCCCCGTTCTTCAGTTTATCAATTTCCTGAATCAATGTCTTACAATATTTTCAATTTAAATCAATTTTCTTGATCAAATCGCAATTAATTTAATTATTTTAATATTTTCTAAGGTTTGATCATTTTATCCTAAGCCTCATTTAATTAAAAAAAAACTTCCCTTTTAATTAAATAAAATCATCTTATTAAAATAAAATTCCTCTTTTAATAAAATCCCCACTTAAATATCTCTTTATGTTGAAAAAGGAAATAAAATAAATAAAAAATAATAAAAATCCATTTTTCTCTCCACTTTGAATGCACATACTTTTAAGTGGTGGGCCTTTTCATCCTTTTGCCTCTTAAAGAATCTTGAGCACATGGATCAACCAAGATTTAATCTCCACCATTGCTCATTTATTTTTGCCTCTTAATCTTGACTGTCTGCTTTCCTTTAAAAGGATTCTTCTCTTTCTCATTTGCATATAGAAGATTTTTGTATTGTTATGCTGCAGGTTTGGAGAGTGATTTTGGAGAAGATTCTTGAGCACTTGAGCTTGGATATTGAAACTTCTATTTTCTTGTCTTCTTCTTTCATGCCCCATGGCAATCCATTTAGATTACTCTTGCACTTGCATAGTAGATTAGAATCATATTTCCTTTCATAGATTAATCTTACATAAGCATTTCATTTCATAGATTAGTTTTCTTTCATGCATTTTTATCATATAGATTAGCTTTCATTTTCATTTTCATGCATACTTGATGATCACGAAGACTAGCATTCTTTCTTTTCCTCTTTGAATCTCTCATTTTATGGTGTACTTGCATGGGCACAAACTAGGTATAATCTGAGGGCCTTCATTACAAACCCTTGCACTCCATGAATAGAGAGCTATGAGTCACCATTTGAGACCTCATTCTTGAGAAATATTGGATATGATGGCTCATAGAAGTGTGTCAACATTTTAGCACACATGTACAACTCGATTTGCAAAAAAAATTGCCTTGATTTGGACTTTCGCTGAATATGGGTGAGTTTATAGTCGATCTTAATTGACATAGCCTATTGGACGCAATGGTGAGGTCAGATCTTCCCCAAGGCGCTTCTACAACACGTTGGTCTTCAGATCTGAGATTTGGACCTTCAACGCTTGGAACAAGATCTCTCCAAATAGGATAATCAAAATGCTCCAATGGTTTTGATACCATGTAAGAATTTGCAAATAGCAAAGATTGAATGAAGGATCTAGAGGTTAAATAAAAGCACAAGAGAGATGATATGAATTTAATGATTGATATTGAATTGATCCAATGAATTCACCTTACATTATTCAATGTACATAATAGGTCTCCTTATATAGGAAAGGCAATAAGAGAGAATGATAAAGAGCTGATAAATTATCACCTATGCTAGGTGTAATCACATAATCACCAAATATGGATCATCCTCCATTATGAAATGAAGTATGTGCAATAGGATTAGGATGATAATGTGATAAGAGCAATAAAAGTGGATCTCACACCTAAAGTGGAATTTCTCCAACGCCATGTGCTTAATTGAGGTGCAAACTCCTAGTTGTTTCAATGACAAACTACTATGTAATGCATTATCTTAAGTAAGATTATGTTAGGTTTAATTAGGAATATTTAATTACACCAACACTATTCCATGATTATTCGTGCATTATTTCAGTTACCAGTATCATTGTTGATTTAAATTTTAGATTATGTTGTTATTACTATTTTGATCATATATGCATGATGACATTTTATGATAATATCTAGGGTATTTTGCATTCAAGAATATTGGATTAACTTGTTAGGATGATTTTATTGGATTCCATGTTATATTGTGGCTTATATGTCATTAAGTATTGTTATGGAGATTCACATTGATATATGCTCATATTAATAGAAATTATTATTTTATATTTTATATTTAAATGAAATACTTAATGTAAATGCAATGTTAATTTAAAGGAGATGATGTTCACTGTTATGCTCACATAATTTCTATGGATTATGCTTGATGTGTTTGTACAAAGTGAGACGGAGTCATAGTCACTCATTCGTGAGATCTACACAATGTATCGTTCTCCTTCATTGTCTTCTATCATGTATGTTCATGTGCTTTGGTTATTTATATTATGAGAAACTACCCTTGATGTTTGGGTGTTTCAATGAAAGTAGGTACTAGACACATTCTTCCTAAGTTGTAGGATTTGAGTGTGTATATATCCTTAATAGTGGCATAGGAGATAGTTTCACCGACCTTTCATATTTGAGCCAACATTATCCCTGCACGGATGATGTATTCATAATTAATATATCATTCCCTCTGGTATGTGTTGGTAAATCCAAACTTCACATGCATATTGTGTTAGACCTATGAGCATGTTTGTGCATTTAGAGCTCTACAGTTGTCACAAAATATGTTAATTTTAATGTTTTTGGGGAATTTAATATTTTTATATACTAGCTAATTTTTTGTAATTGAATTCCATATGACTAAGATTAATTTATTTGATTTTTGGGGTAAAGTCAATAGTTCAATTAAATTATTTAAGTGACTTATTTTAGAAGTTGATTTTGGAAAATGCCTTTATGTTGGAAAAGTGAGTTTTTTCACTCACTTCTCAATTTTTTTCTTTTGGGAGAATTTGGATTTTTCTCCAAATTTGATTGGAGAAAATCATAATTTTTCTCATTGTGTTTGATTCGAGTGTCGGATCCTCGTGAAGAGAAACTTGTTAGACTCGTGCTAATATTGGTCCACTTTTCCAAAGATCTCATCCATTTCCACTGAGTTTTGGGAATTTGCTCTTCATTTTTTATTTTTCTCCATTTGGTGTGATGTAGGGCATCTCACCATTTTTAATTTAATTCATTTAAATGCCTGAAATAAATTGCATTAGATGAGTGGGCTAGGAATTATTTTTCCCCCACATTCTTGCATAATTTCTTCACCTAGTTGGGTTGCTATGAATTTATGTGTTTTCATTTTGACAAAATGGAGTTTTGAAGTGTTATGATATTAAAAAATTTGTGTGTGCCTAGAAATGAGATTTTATTGTATAAATGTGGTGTTGGGTGCCTAAGAGAAAATGGGTTTTAATTTTGTGAGTTTTTATGATGTATGATTTTTGGGCATTTTTTAGCTCGACTCATTTTGTGTACCACCCAGAATTGGTATGCCAACATGTTTGGTGTGATTGATCTATTGGCGGTTGTAGTAATCCAACCTTGTAATAGGATTATGGAATCAAAATGCATTGAGGATGTTCTAGATATTTGATATCGCAATCCATATCTACCAATTTTATGTTAAATAATAGTTTTTCACACTTTGCCAGAATTTGGGCATTTTGTTTCTTTTGGGTGTTTTGAGTTTTTCTCATGTTCTAATGGGATGATTGATGGATTTCATGGGAAATTTGTGCTCTTGGAAAAGTGGATGGTCAAGCAACTTGATATTTGGTTTGGTTTTGCTCTTACTCGATTCTTACCTTGAGTGTTTTGGGAGTTGAGATATCCTCTTGTCATTGCTTTTATTGTTATTATGTTTGCCTTGTGTTGGCACACTCCATGCTTGAGGTTGAACTTCCATGTGATATATGGATGTATATTGTTGAGACCACATCCATGCATGTAGTTGAATTGTGCTCCTATGTCAGGGTCTGAGTGACCCATCCTCTTGGTTTGAGAACAATTAAGTTATCATGTTCCCTTTGGGGTTTATGACTTTGAGAGTCTTTCCTTGCATTGTACTTGTATTGCTTTGTGATTTGTGTCTCTTTGTTGTAACAAGATGAACTTTTTTGGTGTTTGAGTAGTGTAGTAGAGTGGCTCTCCAAGGTCAGCTGAGACACAAAGGGGTCCCATGGTATCCCTCGGTAGAGTTCTCAATATAGTGATAACTAAATAAATGAATGCAACTAAAACATGATAACAAGAATTAATTTGACTACCTTGCCATCATTTGAGGATGTTGATATGGTATGCCTTTTCCTTGTTGTCATTTAAAGATTTTGATATGGCATAGTACCTTTCCATTCACAAATGTTGATATGGTACAGATACCCTTGTCATTACAAACGTTGATATGGCTTAGTACAACTTCCTTGATGAGAGAAAGATCACTCAAAGCTACATGGACCACCATGTTCCATGCGATGACACTCCCACTCTTGAGTCTCCACACCAAACCTTTATTAGTACTAGTAGTGACCCTAGTGTACAATGAGCATTATTTGGTATTCACTTTGGACATTGGCCCACATGTTGAGTGTTTTCCATGTATCTTTGCACTCCTCATAAATGTGTGTTACAGTGGAACACTACACCTTATTATGACATTATGTATTTTCTTTGTGTGTGTTTTATCTACTCCTTGCAAGCATGTATCCCTTCTTTTTGTGGTCAAACTACTATCTCTGTGAGAACAGTGGGGTGGGCATGAGGGTTCCACATGGTAGGGTGGCATTCCACTTTACCACTCTTAGGGACTGATGTATAGATGGTGACCATACTCTAGAGACAAAGATATTGAGAAGTGAGATATCAATGTATTTCCTCCATTTATTATACCATTGATATATGCACATGTATATACACTAATGTAATGATCTTAGCTTAGTTTTTTTTATGCTATTGATGTTATAATTTATTGATGAAATCAAGTGATTATGACCTCAATATATGTTATTCAATAATCCTTGATGTGGATTTGGATGTTTACTAGTCATACATTAGCATTGGCTTACATTAATGGCTTTTGTTCCTTCTATTTTGGGCTTATTTTCAACATCGTCTTATGTGCCTGATTCAACACCTGTGTCGATAGTATTTCCACAACCTAAATCAATGTATACAACTCACTAGACTATGGACTTTTCGACCTCAGAACTCTACCAATAAGAATAGACATTTGCATGAATCAACATTTGTGCCTCAACAAATTTTTCTACCTACTTTCATGTCTATGCCCATTTTAGTTTCCCAATTAGTTTTTGAATTTGAATGAGATGTTTATACTTTTGGGATTTCTTTTTTATGGTTCTTAGAGGACTTTTAGGTATTCTCAGTCCAATTTTAGCCCTAGGGTAGTACATAAAATGAAAAATTTAAGTATAAATTACATATTCTTCCTTTCTTATACTTTAAGTTACATTTTATGTAATACTTTCAAAATGTTTGAGAGTGGTTTCATATTCATAGGAGTTATAATAAAGATTCTAGATTTTGAGAATTTCTACGAAATTTCAAATAGTCAAATTTCAAGTTTCAACATGATTCTCATGTGGTGACTTGAATGCATCTTTCCATTCTTGTTGAGTATTTGGAGTCGTCTTGGAACCTTTGATTGTAATTTAAGTCTTTTGCTTGTACACAATCATTTGCAGATCATTTCTTATCTAATTATTATTTATGCTTGTGGGTAGTAATTGCGCTTATTGTGATGTTTATATCTTAATGTTTCAAAAAAAATGTTATGTGCATATTTGATCAAGTATTTTTAAGGTTTCCTTGGTGAGGCATTACACCATCACAATGGAAGGAACATCCCATGCACAATAAAATAAGTATCAATGACATAGTGACAACAATGTATAAGGGGCTACAATGATAGTCATAAGTTGCGTTGAAGATAGACACATAAAAATAATGGCTAGAACAACTATTAAAAGATCTCAATGATATTTGAGAATTGCAAACATACCATTTTTATAACAGAGGAGTTCAAAGATTTATAAAGGCCAATATCAAATAAATTTATGCCATACATAGTGAAAAGAGTAGCATTGAGAAACTTGAGAGGCTACAAAAGATTAGAATAGTTAAAGAGTAGTACAATGGCGCTATTTGAAGAACACAATATATAAAATAGTATTGTAGTAACACTTTCATAGTGATCAAGAATGATAGAAAAGCTTATATATCACTATTGCTATAGTTAAAAGGAGACAAAGAATGTATTATAACATAGAGATACAACAATATTTAACAATACGCAAAAAGCCATGAAATAGTGAGGAGGTGTTAGACCAATTCCTCGTCAATGCATAATCCTATGAAATTGGTCTAGTCCTTGCAGTTTTCCTGAAGATGTCCCACCCTGCTTGCAAGCTTGTTTTAATGTGCGAAGAAAATCTATGATGTTTCCTAGTGTGCGCCCTTAGCCATAGGTAGTTCATGATGTCACCAAGCCCTAGTCCAAAGCGCACGTGCTGAATTGCAAAACCTAGGGAGATATTTAAGTTTTAAGGTCTGCAGGAAATAGTTTCAGAATTTGCCAAAATGTCGAAAACCCATGATGTTTTCTATTTCCTACTACCTTTTTGGTCTGCATGATAACCCTGGATGTTTTTGACCTTGCACTTCTTCCTTTTTGTCAATGTTTCCTATCCGCGCTGATGCAGATGGTTGGTGGGACCCAGTTTCTTAAGGATAAAAGGGTTAAGGTTCGGTCAGAATCAGTGGTTGTCATATGTTCACATGGAAAAGTTGCGCGATGTTTATTCTTCGTGAAGTTGTGACTGACTACCACCTATCTTATGGGGCCCAATTTTTCTTATTGTTCAGTCGCATGATCTCCAATTTTTCAGGCGGTTATCTTTGCTTGTGTCGCGTGATCTCTGAACCAGACTGTAGTTAAGAAAAATTGTCTCGCGACTGTGAGTTGCCTTCAGTCACACAATCTCTAGATGTCTTGGAGTTAAGTGCTTGCTAGGGTTAAGTAATGAAAGGTCAATGTGGGCCCGGTTGTCAGATCCCTTTTAATGCTACGGCTGTTGCATGACTGCAAGGAGTCCTTTTCCCCTTTGCGATAATGCGACGACCATCTGATCTTCCAGCATTTAAAGGGCTGACGGTTCGGTGGGTCCGTTGTCAAATTTTTTGCAGAGGTTCTCATTTTCGATTGGCCAGCAAGTGCTGAGGTGGATATACATCATGGGACCATAGCCAAGGACAGGTAATGGTGGTGAGTGTTAGTGGTTTGTCACATGTTCGCATGAGCCTTTTCCATGCTATGTGATCATGCGACAAACCCTTTGTGTTAAACTCTAAGTGGCAGTAGTTATGTAGAAGGTAAAGGGTTGACGTGGAGGTGTGTCGCATGTTCGCATAGCCCTTTTTCATGCTATGCAATCATGCGACAACTGTTGAGAATGTCATCGATGCAGAGTTTTAAGGTGGGTCCACGGTGCCTGTCTTGTTGAGGTGCTTGATTCTAATTGGTTGTTGACTGGTGATGTGGCCGAGGACTTCTCAAGGGGGTTCATGACCCTTGACTGTGAGGCTAAGAGATTGTGGCCGCATGATCGTATGGGTTAGTAGGGTGTCTTGCGATCATGCGACTAAGCATAAAATGTAAACCAGGATTCCTCTAAGGGCCACCCGATGTGCTGGGAAGGGAATGAATCAATGACTGTGTTTTAAATGAGGACCAGCTAACCGTTGGTGCCCGATTTTAAATGTTTCTATGGGGTGTTTTGTCAGTTTGTTACAGTTTTCCATGTGCGATGAATGGGGTAGCTCAGATTTGAATTCTATAGGATAGTAGTAATTGCAATGATGATGAAGAAGATCTAGGTTGTTGTCGTGATCTAATTTTGCTTCCTGGGATGTCATGCCAGTCTTTAATGTGCTGGCCTATTTCTCTCTGTAGGCGGCTAGGGTTTGGTGTATGTCAGTGACCTTTGTATGCACGTGAAGTTTCTCAAGTTGGTCCTGGCATTGAATTTTGTTTCTCCTGCAACAAGAAGGCAATAATCATTGATTGTAGTTAGTCTATGGTGATGAAACTAGTGCAAATGCAATTGTACATCAGATTTTACTTGATTTCTTCCCGGGTTTCTAGGCTTCTCTGCATTCTTTCTTTTCTTGTTGTACTGGGTGGTTGTAGACGTAAGTTTTGTGTTCTAAATGATCTGTAGCTTGTTGCAATCCTTGTTCCTATAAAAGGATTTTCAAGATCATTTAGAGGGGCTCCTCTCCTCCACATTTTTGGGGATTGGTTCCTGGTTCCGCTCTCTCAGAGAGCTAGTTCCATGAATGTTCTTCCTGCAGTATTTTCCTTCTTCTCTGTATATAGGGTGTTCCCTCTTTCCTCTCTGGCTATGGGAATATAATGAAGTTGTAACAGATGTCTTATGTATGAGGATTCAATATATTTGTTCTTGCATCAGGTTGTCTCCATTTGGGTTTTAGACTTATTGATTATAGCATCAAGGGTGTTGTAGTCTTTCTACTTGCATTTCCAGTGAGTGTCTACAGTAGAGTTGTTTTCGCAGAAGCAACTAGGTCTAGGACTGGTGTTCAGATGTGTATGACTTGGGGTATCAAAGATATCTCATGCTTGTCTTCCAGTGGATACTGGTTAATGTATTGCCTATTTATAGGTCTCTTCTAAGGGGAGGGTTAAAATCCTTTGAATAGGTGATAGCATATCTGGGTACACAGGTGGTTTGGTAATGTATGATCTAATTTGGGATGAATGTGTTGTCTTCTTGTTTCATAGCTCTATTGTAGTGAAGTATTTGACTCTGCTGCCCATTAGATAAGGCACTGGTCTATGAGAGATTTAGGGTATTTCAAGGGTCCATTCAACCCAACATCAATCATTGAAATGAACTCCTTTCCTTTCATGTTGGTAGTAGTAGTAGGAGACCCTTTCTAGTTTTCAGACTCATTCCATGCAAAGTAGGTTATTGCATGAGGTCATGGTTTCATTGGGGTACAAGAAACCTATAGGGGTCTGAGAACTATTCCACAATAATGTATCTACAGGCCTATTGTTTGTCATGATGTGTCTTGAGTGTGCAGATAAGGCAATACCCGCCTAAGTGATGTGGAGCTCAAAGAAGGAGGATGCCCTTGCTCCTCATCAATTGGCACTTTTTCCCTATTAGACTTTGGAGTGAAGACTAACTAGTTTTTCATCATAGTGTAAACCTGGCACCGTGTGGGAAAAAGTGGGAACCAATAGGAGGCATTCCATGTGCCAAGAAAATGAATATGTTGGCAATGATAAGAGGATGAAAATTAAATGAGGATTGGTCTCCATCAAGGTACATGTACATAAAAAATGTTAATATGCATTAAATGAAATAGATCCATGAATAAGTCTCAAAGAAGACATAAAAATATCACATCACCATGGATAATGATCAAAGAAGAGTTTTTGAAGCAAGATGTTATTTAACTACAAAGAATGCCTATGACTATTCAAGAAATGCCTATAAATGATGAAGTCACGCCTATGACATTTTAAGAAATGCTTAGAAAAAATTAAGAGATGCCTATCAACAAAGAAAATTCATCTGCTGACCTTCAGAGTGCCGCCTAGGTGAATTCTAGTAACCACGTACTAAGTGTTAAGTCACACCTGCACATAGGAAAGTGACACCCAAAAACAAAGAAGGGAAAATAATGAGCATTTCTTGGGGGTTTCAAAAAAAATTGATTTCATATCTAGATACCCTTTTGGACATTCTATCTATTTCAATATTACGCCTGGTCAGAAATCCTGGTTTTGAACAATTTTGAAAATTTTGTAAGGATTTGGCCACAAGCAAGTAAGATAAAGCCTATTTCCAAGAGCTTTTATGATGCTCATGTCGGCTTTCACTCGATCTTACTATGCAAAGAAAACCTTACAAGTAGATGAAACTTATCTAAGGCAAGAACTTACTTTTCCAAGTGATACATTTACCTCCTCAAGAATACCACAAGAACCCATCCAAGAGGTAGAAACCAACATGATCTATTCTGGCAACTTGGGTTCAGCTAAAACCAACAAAGGTAACCATGGTAATAACAATAATGGAGGAGGTATTGACCCAAACAATCCAGGGTCAAATAACAACAATGGAGGAGGAATAGACCCTAACAATCAATGGTTATACAACACTAACAATGGGGGCAATGGTGAACCAACTACTAAAGATGCAACTAATGAAAAGGTTAATGAAGCCATACAAAGCCCATACTTCATGAAGCTCATGGAAAAAGTGTTAGAAAGAGATAAGGAGAAGTATTTTCTAGACCTAGCCCAAAAGGGTCTTAAACTCCCTCATGACTATGATGTCAATCAACTTAAGAAAGAGAAAGTTGATGATAATCTGATTAGTATCATGAACAAGAAATTTAAATTATTCCAAACACAATTGGACATAATAAATCAAAGTGGGGCTCCAAAACCCTTTTCAATAGAGGCACTGTGTCCTTTTCCATTTGAGAAGAGTTTAATCATGATACCATTCCCTAGCAATGTGGTCTTTCCTAAGTATGACAAATACGAAGGATCATCTGATCCCCAAGATCATTTAAGGGAATTTTTCACATTAAGCTTGGAGTTCATGCATGACACTACTTATTTAATGAGGTTGTTTCCTAGAAGTTTGGTAGGCATGGCCATGGAATGGTTTTCAAAATTACCTTCGAGCATTCAAAATTTTGAAGAGTTGGCTTCTAAATTTGTAACGCATTATTCATATAATATCAAACATGAAGTTACAATGGTTACCTTATGCAACACCAGACAAAGAGAGGGACAAGGATTCCTACTTTTCTTACAAAGATGGAGGGTAGTATTTGCTAGATACCCTCGAAGTGTACCGAAAAAGGAAAATATGGACATCTTTATAAATAGCTTGAGTAATGAAATGAACTATCGGTTAAGGATGCAATGTCCTAAGTCTTTTCAAGATCTTATTGAAAATGGACTAACTACGGAGGAGGTATTGGTTAAAAGTGGAGAGCTAAAACTTTACAAGGATAACAAGAATCACAACAACAACAATACCTCCAACAACAATAACAATCAAAATAAGAATTTTCCTAACACCTATAACCGATTTGGGTTAAGGAACAACAACAAAGGTGTGGTCAATGATGGGGTTGTTGATGCTAATAATTTTAAAGTCACTCCTTTTACTCTCATGAGAACACCTACTCAAGTGAATAATGCAAATCGAGTTCCCAAAGTGCCTTTTAACAACAGTACCAATAATAACAACTTTGGGAACAATCAAGGGGCTAACAAGTCTAAGAAATTCTTTGCACCATCTCCCAAGAGGACATTCACACCTTTGGGTGAGCCCCTTGATAATGCATTGAGAACTCTCATTGCTAATAAGATTATTAATTTACCTAGAGCTTAACCATATGAACCGCAAAACAAGCCCAGTTGGTGGAGTGAGTCTAGTCATTGTGAGTACCACAAAAATAGAGGACATACAACAAATGATTTTTTGTAGTTGAAAAATGTGGTACAAGATTTGATTGACAATGGAGTGATTAAGATAGAAGGGCCTAAAAATAATGGAGATCACACGGCTTTTAAGCAACCTTTCTATAATCATGAGAAGGGTGAATCTTCTCATTTGAATAAACAAGGCAACAATAATGTAAATTTTGCTCATCATTATGATAACACTATCAATACATTATCCAAACATGAGCATGGTGTCAATGTTGTTGTAATCAAGGAATAGCCCAAAGAGGAAACATCTTATGCTATCACTAGGGGGCAAACTTCAAGGATTACCCTATAAGGGGTTGATCCTAAACCTATTGGTCCTACACAATAAAGTATTTTGGCTAAACAATCATCTACAACAACAAAGTCATATAATTTGGTAGACCAATTACAAAAGACTCTGTCTCAAATCTCTATTTTGGAGTTGTTAAAATTATCTCCAAATCATAGGGAGATCTTGGAACAAGCCCTATTGGGGACTAATGTTCCTATTAACTTGGAGGAAGAAAAGTTTCAAAAAATGGTGGGACACCTCACTGCACCACATTGTATTTCATTTTTAGATCAAGATGATATGTCCATCACTCATCCTCAAAATTTTCCATTGCATATAGAAGTCCTCATTCAAAGACATAGGGTTAAGGGAGTTCTCATAGATGGGGGAGTTGGTCTTAATATTTTCCATTTAAACCTTGTCAAGTCTTTAGGTTTATCTAAATCTTCTATTGATCCTAAGAAGAAAATTACCATAAAGGCTTATGATGAGAAGAGATCTTCAAAAGGCATGATTATATTACCTATTCAAGTTGGGCCCATCAAAAAGGACACCGTATGTCAAGTCCTAGACATAAAGTTAACTTATAACATCTTATTGGGAAGGCCGTGGATACATGAGATGCAAGTAATTCCTTCTTAAATAGAGGTAAAATAGCTTCACACCTATTCAAATGTAAAGGGGGAAATATTAGATCTATTCCCAAACCCAAATTCCCAAAGAAAAGATCCGATTTGATCAACCAAGAGGTTAATACACAATCGAATTAATTTATGAAGAATATGGAAGAGAGAGAGAGAGAGAGAGAGAGAGAGAGAGAGAATCCAATATTTCCTTATAAAGGAAATTGTGCTTGAAAATATAGAATAATTTAAATACAACTACTAACCTCAAATTAGGGCAGATTTGGAAAATGTCAGATTCTGATGTCTGTGTGTACTTTCAGGCAAATCTGAAACCTGTTCTGGACTAGAAATGTCAAGACAGAGAAAACCCAGACATCTTTCTCCAAGATGAGCTCAGGTTGGGTTGGACCCTCATAAAAGGTCAAATACTACATTCTTTATCTGAAGTCTGATTCTGATTCTATTCGCAGATCTCAGAAGTTTTCCGAAAAGGGTATCAAAATTCGCTCTCAGATCTGAAATTCTACACTTGTACCTACAAGAAAATGGAGGTTTTTGTTGTATGAGGGGTTTGCCTTAGTCAAACCCCAATTTAGGAATTAACCTTGAAATTGAATTGAAATGTATTGTGCATAAACAAAATAATTGGAACAAATCACCTTGCTTATGTTGAAGTCCTTGTAGAGGATTTGAATCCTCAAATCCACAAGTAGGAATGCTTCAATGGATGTAGAATGAATGTATGATGTCTCCAATTAGTGGCATTTGATCTTCAACACCAATCTTGATTTGATTTTTGCATATGAGATGGCTTGAAAGAATGGAGAAGGATGGATCTTCAAGGGGGCTCCAAAGAGATTGAATCCTTCAATGACTAACAATGGATCTCCTTGGTGGATGGATGCTTGAACACTTGAATTCTTGAAGGCTTGCTTGAATTCACTTGCTTGCACTTGAGAGCTTGCACATGAAATTGCTTGAGCATGAAAACTTGAGATGAGATATGAGAGAGGAAGGCCTCCTTTTATAGTGAACTAGGGCACACTCCTCTAGACGGGCCACCTTGAAGAATTAAATCCCAATTAGGTGTTGGAAACTGCAATTGAAACAATTGTTGTATTGTCATTGATGTCAAACCTTAACTGGTAAGACTGTTGCTACTTAGGAAAGTACAATATCTATTGTATTGTTGTGAAGAAGGGATAGAAAGGATGGTAACAATAGCACCTAGGGAAAGGTTGAGTTATCTTGATACTGCAAAGTGTACTTGACTATGTCGTACAATGATGAGATAATATATTATTTATCTTAGTAAGATTGAAGACTAAACTGGTAGGCTTAATCGAGCAAAAATGGAGAAATCATGTTTAAGCCGAGTGATGTTAGTGTCGACTGAGTCAGTGTATGCCGAGAAAAATTCTAGTGTCGACTAAATATCAGTTAATTGCCGAGGAAGACAGTGTATGCCGAGGAAATAATTTTTGACATGAAGACTGAGCTTTCGACATGAAGATCAAGCTTTCGACATGAAGACCGAGTAGTTGATCTCAGTATTGACCAAGCATCAACATTTTTATATTTGAAGAGAATTCAGATTTGGAGCCGACATTGTTGAATTCTTGGATTATGTAAAATGTGTTGACTTTACTTATTGATTGTTTAAAAGCATTTAATGCATTGTAAAATGTTTTATTGTAAATCTTTAAGAGATTTGAGATGATTCTAGAAAAGGAGCCGAAGAACATAAAGCGGGTAGATTCAATGAATCTGACTTAACCCTAAGATCTACGAAGGAGATTGAGCGGCAAAAGATGAGTTAACCTAATTGAGAAAGTATTAAGGGAACCTAAGCCTTAGGTATGCATATGCATGGGTGAACAGAGGATGTTGGAAGATCAGTAGATTTTATTGACTGTATAAGTAGAAAAGGCTAAAGGAGAAGTGTGGTGATTGCATTAAGAAAAGTTTCTAGAATATCAGAGATGGAGATGGAAAAGTTTCAAAGTCAGTAAACTAGCATTTATGTATGGAATTGGATCTGATATTTGCAAAGTGAGTTGTATGTTTTTCAGATCAATACTGCTACTACTTTCTAACCATTGTAACAGTCAAAATCCTTTTAACAGAGGTTGACCTAACAGTCATATGTTTAAATCCTTTGAACAAGGTTGCATTCTAATTGAGTGTATGTAAGTCCTATAAAAAGGCTCACTTTTAACAAGGTGATTTAAATCCTTTAACTGGGTCATGTAATACCCCAAAAATGGGCTATAGGTTCATTGACCTCCTACATCTTCAAATCGAATGAAATCGACATTGAAGTCCTAACCTAAGGCACATCTGAACATCATCGAATCCTAATCGATTATCCTAAATTTTACATTGGGGAATATTCCTAGCAATATTCCTAATTATCATAATTATCTTTAATTTAATGATTATTTGGTGATAAATCTTATTTATCCTAAAGTTTGATTAATTGAATATTATGAATATTTAATTAATTAGATTTAATTCTGCCACTTAATTATTTAATTAAATTTAATTACATTTATTCCTAAATTATTATTATTTAAATTTGACAAATAAATCAAAATTTCTATCATTAATTGATTAAATCTTTATTTAATTAATTAAAGCAAGTTGTCATATTTAATAAGGTAATTTTTGGATAAAAGTTTGATTTAATAATTGGTTAACCCATAAATCAATTATTTTATTTCAAAAATTAGTTAAGTTGAGGATAAATCACTTTATTTATTTATTAATTCACAATTATCCATGAGCACATTCAAAGAGCAGTTAAACTCTAAATCAAAAAATCAATGCAAGTTATTGACTTTTTGGAACTCAACATCCTTTTTGAGTTCAAAAGTTGATCTAAACTTCTAATTTGAGTTAAAAAGTTGTTCTTGCATGATTTACATGATTTCTGTGAGTTAATTATCTCTTTTATTCTTGATAACTCAAAAATCAACCTGAGTTTATCAAGAGTGATTTATGGCTTTTTCTTATGCATCCTCAAAGCCCTCGATTTCTATAAAAATAAGGCTTAGCTCTTCACAAATCATCTCAGAAATTTGCATACTTACGCTGCCAAAATCAATTCAAGAGTTGCACAATCACGTTGGAGAATTGAAATTGGAGGAATCAAAGCTTCTTGTGAATCAACATTGTTGTGAGATCAATCTTGTTTTTCATTCATTCTAGTTTAGTTTCTCATATCATTATTAGATTGCATATCAAGTTTTCATCCTAATTGCATAGAAAAACAAAAAATATAGATTAATTTGCATTTGATTCATATCTAGATTTTGCATTCAAATCCTTAATTTAGGTGTCATCAAGGTCACTAATCTCAGTCCAATCTAAGAATACATACTCGCATCTATTAGAAGGCAATAAATTGCCCGGTTAGTTTAGTTTCCATTTCATTGCACGATTCCAATTTTCGCTAACCTCTAATGTTTTACTGAAGTGTTGTCTCCACAGCTAGGTAAAAAATTCACACACACATTTCTGGCACCCACCATGGGGCCCTAAATGGGTTTCCCTTCAATTTCTATCAATTTCTATCATCTTCTTGTCATTTTCTGGGTCAAGACTGCGGTTTTTTATTTCTGTCAGTACAATTTTCGTACAAGTTTCTGACAAAAGTCATGCCAAACTATACCCAATGTCATACAATAGTGTATTTGATCGAGGATCATGTCAGACAGTACACTTTATTGTTTGGAGGATCAATTGTCGTATGATCTGATACCCAGTGTCGTACGAGTTTCTAGACTATCGTCTGGGAGTTGATCCATTGTCGTATGAGTTTTGGTGCTAGGTTTCAATTGTTGTTTCATTTTTCCAAGTAGTTTTTCAAATTTGATTTCTAGATTTGGACTAACAGCTAACATTAACAATTGAAAATTGTTGTTTATGATTGATTTCTGCTAGTTTTTATTGGAAAAAGTCCAAAAATTGCTAAAAATAGGTAAAAATATACTAAGCGCGTTGCGAGGAATTCTAGTAATCTTCTCAGCTGATAACATTTTGATTTGGACTAAAATGAACATCTCACGTGTCTAGCTTGTGTGGCCTTTTATTGCTTTCATATCACATATTTCATTTGGGCTATAAAAACAAACATAAATTTGCTTTTCAGCATCTTTGTTACACCTAGTAAATAGGCCCTATGAACACTATTAATGGATCTTGAGAGAGTGGGTTTGCAAAGAAACTCTTCTCAATGAAGGATCCCTTGTAGGTAGGGAGGATACAAAGAGAGTCTCACATTCTACTCAATTTTCATGTCCTCAACTTTAGATTGATACATTCTCTCTCCGAAGTGGTTGACAGATCACGAGCAGTTGACATCATAAATCTTTGTGAGATAATCTTAGTCTTAGTGTGTCGAATTTATTTGTCTGCTTCATTTTGGCTAAAAGTGAAAAGGTTAGAGGACTATGCTCTACTCCCTTTTTGGGTAGTATCAGAAACTCAGACCCTTGAATTTGGAACCAGTCCCCATGTGGTATATTTTGTGAGTCACCCTTAGAGAGGGTTAACCATAGTGGACATTCCCTTAATTGGGCCAAGCACATTGACGAAACCTCAAGCGATAATAGCCATTTTCACCATGGTAGTGACAGTCGCTATATAAATGTCCTTATGGAAGAAATCTTCATAGGTGTGGTTCATTGTTGTGTTTTCAGATCTCCCTAGCAACTCCTGATTGATTAAATTCTCAGACTATGTCAAAACCTTGGTGCATCGGGATTGGAGTTCACCCATTTGGATCATAAAATTTGTAGAGTCAGACCATTACTGAAAACCCTAGCGAGGCCAAATTTTCATTTTCTAGTAATATGTGCGTCATTGCAAAACTTTTTGGAACATAAACAATTAGCACTCCTAGGGATTAGCATAATTCAGTCACTTGATTGTTCATGCACAAGGTTGTTTTTGCCCTTATTCATTATTTTTAGATGTGCTTGAAATCACTTGCTTACTGTTCTACGTGCTTGTTTATCTACTTGGCTACTAAAAATGAATGAATCTCGTATAATCCTCAAATCTAGATAGTACAATTTGCAAACAATCCAAAATTGAAAACCCAAAAATTGCAAAATTTGAATTGAAATTCCTTTCTAGAGTCAAAAGTCATCCTAGAGAGTCAGAAAGTCATACAAGTCTTGAGAAAGTGTCATTTCAGAACTACCCAACTGTCGTATGATCAAGAACCCAGTGTCATACGAGTCTCCTGCCAGTAAATTCAAAAAAGTCAAATCCTACTATCAATTGTCATGTGAGTTTTGCAACAGTCGTACGAGTTTTGTCAACTATCATTTCATATCATACCCACTATCTTACGAGCCTGCATAAATTCATTTGGGGAAATTTTGCAAAAAAGTGTCAGAAAGTTGTCAGAATTGCCAGATACCCAGCTTTTTTAGCCTAGTTCCAGAATCTGTCAAACAAATCATTGTGTCAAGAATAGAGCAGTAGCTATTGAGAATCTAATCATTTTCCTAAAGTGGCCTTTTGAATCTGATTCAGCCTTCTATTTAATCGATTTGAGTCTTTTTCATCTTGTGTCAAAACCTTGTCAGATTTATCAATCTTCAAAAAGAGACTAAGTGTTGTGAGCTCGTGTCCGCTATCTTTTGGGCATCTACCCATACATCCAAGGCACAGTATCCTTCATCCACGTCTAAGCTAATCACCAAAATCAATCATAATCTTGACAAGGTTGCATCATCTGATTTTCTCGAATCAAATCATTCCTCAGTTGTCTTCATCCTATTCTTCTGCTTCACCCAAGGTTTATGGTGGAAACTAGAGCTTCCTCACACAAGAAATCAAGAGAAACATCTCAGAATTTACCTTTGACTACTATCCAGGGTCCCACTCTTGAGCAGATCTACAATTCTAGTCTTTACGAAGATGACGGTCTTTGCAACTTCCGATTAAAAATTGGTTACATACCTCCTCCATCAACTCACGGAGGTAATCAACAAACTCCTCCTTGATCTATCCCAGGGAGTCCCAGAACTCCTACCATGCCTGAAGCAAGGATAGACCATGGCTCTCAAGGAGCTCAATCTCAACATGGTGTAGATCAGGAACCCACACCTGAAGAAATTGCCTGATATCAAAATAATGATGAATTCAAGAAAATGATGAGGCATTTCTTGAAAGAAGATAGCGAAACATACTTTCTAGAGTTGGCTCATCAAGGAGCTAAACTTCCTCCTAACTTTAATGTCAAAGATATCATCACACATGAGGAAGAAACTCCTATAATGGCTATGATGAAATAGATGTGTGCTATGCAAGTTAAACTTAATAAGCTTGAAAAAGAAAAGGAACCCAAGGAGTTCTCCATGGAGGCTCTATGTCTTTTTCCATTTGACAAAAACTTGTACATGCCACCATTCCCAAAAAGAGTGGACATGTCAAAGGATGATAAATATGATGGACACTCTGATCCTTAAGATCATGTCAGAGACTTATGTACGCAATCCATGGAATTCATGCATGAACCAACCTATCTAATGCATCTCTTTCCTCGATCTCTGGGAGGAGCATCCATTCATTGGTTTTCTAGATTGCCTCCCACTATCAAAACTTTTGAGGAGTTGATTAAATTTTTCTATCATCAATACTCCTACAATATTCAACATCTGGTCACCATGATCAATATCTACAATCTCAAGCAATATCCAGGAGAACCATTCCTAACATTCCTAAAAAGATGGTGAAAGCAATTCTCTCTATATGCCAGACCTATTCCAGAAAATGAAAAACTGGAGAGCTTCATCAATAACCTTGATCCAGAGATCAACTACCCATTACAAATGCAAGATCATACATCTTTTGATAAGATGGTAGATAATGCAATTAAAATTGAAAAAGTACTTGTGAAGAAAGGAGACATCACACTTCAAAAGGACAAGTACGAATCTAGATCTAGTTCTAAAGATAAGAACAAAAACTAGAACAAGAACAAAGGCATCATCATGGATGGCATTGTTGACACTATCTGTGCCCCATCAAAGGCACTAGCCTACAATCTAACTCTTGGCACCCAAGCCATTAAAGCTTCAGAACAAAAGGTGTCCGAACCATCTCAAAAGAAGCCAGAAAACAAATCTTGGTCTGCTGATAATAAATGAAAGTTCACTCCTCTTGGAGAATCTTTGGAATCAGCTATGAGAACTCTGCTAGCCAATAACATCATCTCTTTGCCTACAATCCGACAATTTGATCCTGACCCTAAACTAAAATGGTGGAAAGAAAATGAATTATGTGATTTCCATCGGGGTAAAGGTCACCAAACTAATAACTGCTTACGCTTGAAACATACTATTCAAGATTTGATCGATAGGGGAGACATCATGATTGACAATCCTAAGAGTAATAATGATCACACAAAATTCATAGAACCATTTCTGAAACATGGTCAGGGAGTTTCATCTTCCCAGCCTAACATGGGGGCAAAGGTCAATTATGCTTACCCTGGAAATAATGTTGTCATCAATATGGTTGAACCATGTATCTCTAAAAGTTGCAATGTCATCACAATTATGCGAAGAGATAGAGATCATTCCTCAGCTAATGTAGTTACTCGATCACAAGCTCAGGCACATTTGAAAGGACAAATCCCAGATCCATCTAATGTCCCTAAGACACCCTTCAATCTTTCATCCACTTCCAAACAGAAGGCTGCTTCCAAAACTTCCAATCCAAAGGATACAAGGCCTACATCTTATAGCATTGTTCAAGAACTCTAGCATACTAATTCCAAAATCTCTATGTTTGAGTTGCTTTGAATATCTCTAGCTCACAGAGACATACTAGACAAAGCTTTGCTCAAATCCGATGTTCCTGATGACCTTGATTTAGACAGGTTCCAAACTATGGTTGGACATCTTACATCTTCACAATATATCTCCTTTTCAGAGGAAGATGACAACTCCTTGAGTCACCCACATAACCAGCCCTTGCATATAGAAGTCTTGATCCAAAACCGTAGAGTCCAATGTGTGTTGATAGATGGGGGCGCTGGCCTAAACATTTGTTCTTACAGCTTGATCACATAGTTGGGATTTTCAGAAATAGCTATTGATCCTTGAAAGAAGATAACCATAAAAGCCTATGATGAACAAGAAAGATCTTCTAAAGGCACCATTGTCTTACCCATCTGAGTGGGCCCAGTAATTAGAGATACCACATGTCAGGTACTTGATCTACCTTTGGCTTACAACATCCTTCTAGGGAGACCATGGATACATGAAATGCAAGCTATTCCTTCCACGTACCATCAATGTTTGAAATTTCCCTATGAAGGAGTCGAGGTTACTATCCCAACAAACATATCTACCACTTGCAATACACTAAAGGAAAGTGCTGATAAGCTTGTTCCCAATAATAGAGAATCTTCCATTACGCAGCTAAACATTGCTTTGACATCCAAAAAGGAAGACATTGCTAAACAGGTCAATATCAAAGAAAATGGGATGGGATAATACACTATCGATCCAGTCTTATCTTTGACATCTCTCCCTATCTCACCTAAGTCTTATGGACAGTCTTTAAAACAGTCCAAACTAGCATCTAAGGAACCTCTCGAAGCCTATAAAAGAAATTTTGTGGCAGAACAAATATCCAAGCAAGAGTTTGAAGAGGATGAAGCTATGCTCACATGGCTATACAAAGATGAATCTGAATCACAAATTGTTCAAACTAGTGACTCCACAGTACCTAAGATCCCTTCTAAGTCATATGGTCCAGGAGACAAATTGATAGCCAAGATGGGATATCCAGGTCAAGGACCTCTAGGAGTCAGAGGAAAGGGTCTTGTGATACCTATTTCACATACTGGTAGAGCAAAAAAGGATACTATTGGCTTAGGCTTTAAGAAGAAACCCTTCCACCTCAAAGGTAATTGTTCTCATGTCATAGAAAAAATTGTACCAAGAGAACCCCTTCTTAAGAAGGAAGAAACAAAACCCTCAAATAGTGATTTAGACAACTCAGAGCTTATCCCCTATGAATGTTTGCCTATGGAAATCAAAGACTTTCTTGACATAGAAAATGATACGATAAAGAGAATCAATGTAGTAGAAACACAAGAACCTACTATAGAACAAGATATGGTTGCACCACAAGAACCAACTAATCTTGAAGACAATCAAATAGATCAAGAGGAAGGTGGTAGTTATTCTGAAATTGATTCCCATGAATATGAATTCAAATCCGAAACTGAGGGTAACCCTTTTTGGGGTATTCATCCTGACTTTACACATATTCTAAGATTTCCTAGAGATCCTAAATCAAAAGATGGGTCAAATGACTATGAATGGGGAGCCATTCTAGAGGAAGATGAGCTTATCATAGAAAAATATGTTGATGTTATTCACCAATATGCACCTAAACCCAACGTAAGTCTAGAGCGAAATAATGAACATAACATGTATGATCCACCTATGGCTGAAGTGGACTCCCACAATGACATTAAGCCTATTCACGAATTGAACATTTTGAGTTGTAGTATCACCTTCAAACTTGAGCGTCGGGTCAGTGCCAATGATGATAGATCCATATCTATGAATACCATTTCCCAAGCTTTTCCCACTTTGACTATCCAACATCCTCACCTTATTGACCAAACTTCCATGAATCTAAGCTATGGTGTTTACACCTTTCCCAATGACTATTCCCTTGCTTGTAACCTCAATTCAGTTGAGCCTATGAGGACTTCCATCAGTGAACCGAGTGTCAGCATGACCGAGTCGAACATCAAGTATCTTATTCAAAAGAATAAAAATAAAAATAAAAAGAGTTTTGAGGGTGAAAACCACTTTGTGGCAGTCTCAGAACCTACAAAAGTAAAAAGAAAAGACATATCTGAAGGTGAAAACCTCTCTGAGGTGCCTAAGGATGAGATATTTGATGTCCTTCCGAGTCATTTATAGGATATATCTCCAGTACTAATTGAGCCCACTCAATCTATTAATTTGGGTACAACAGAGGAACCACAATTGGTACATGTAGCACAATCCTTATCAGAAGAAGAAAAATAAAAATTTACTACATTCTTAATAGAGAAAAAGATCAACTTTGCATGGAAATATTTAGATATGCCAGGGTTGGATCCTAATCTTATCATGCACCATCTATCTATTACTCCTGGAGTAAAACTTGTCAAGCAAAAATTGAGAAAGATGCATCCTCATGTTGCACTCTTGGTAAAAGCTGAATTAGAGAAACTCCTAAAAGCCAGATTCATCTATGTTATATACTATGCTGAGTGGATCTCTAATATTGTACCTATTTCTAAACCAGACAGTTTAATCAGAGTGTGCACAGACTTTAGAGATGTGAATAGAGCATGCCCTAAGGATGATTTTCCACTACCTAACATTGATATGATAGTGGACATGACTGCAAGATTTGAGATGTATTCTTTAATGGACGGTTTCTCTGGATACAATCAAATCAAAATTGCTCCAGAAGATCAAGAGAAAATGGCTTTCACATGTGCATGGGGTACCTTCTGTTGGAATGTCATGCCATTTGGGCTTAAAAATATTGGTGCTACATATCAGAGAGCAATGACATCTATTTTCCATGACATGATGCATCAAACTATGGAGGATTATGTTGATGATACTTTAGCAAAATCTATGATTAGAACTAAACATCTAAATGACTTGAGCATGATCTTAGACAGAATGGAAAAGTTTAGTCTCTGACTAAATCCTAAGAAGTGTGCTTTTGGTGTCACTTCTGGAAAGCTCTTGGGATACATAGTTTCAAAGAAAGGTATTGAAGTTGATCCATCTAAAGTAAAAGCTATCATAGAGATGCAACCTCTCAAGAATATCAGTCAAATGAGAACATTACAAGGGAGAGTACAATCTATCAGAAGATTCATATCACAACTTGGTGACATATCACAACCTTTTACAAAGACATTACATAAAGGTGTAATCTTTGCATGGAATGAAGAATGTGAAAAGAACTTTGACCATATCAAGAATTATCTGTCAAATCCTCCTATCTTGATGCCTCTTATTCATGGGAAGCCATTGATCTTATATGTCTCCGCAACTGATACATCACTGGGGGCATTGCTAGCACATCATGATGAGAACAAAAAGGAAAGAGCTATATACTATATCAGCAGAACCTTAGTAGCATATGAGAAGAACTATTCAATGATTGAGAAAGCTTGTCTAGCTGTGATCTTTGCATCACAAAAACTGAGACATTATATGTTAGCTCATACCACTCATTTGGTAGCTAAAATTGATCCACTAAAGTACCTACTAAGCAAAGCTGCACTCACAGGTAGATTAGCTAAATGGGTCATGCTCTTGAGTGAATTTGACATTGAATATGTTGAGAGAAAAGCTATAAAAGGATAGGTAATTGCTGATCAATTGGCTGAAGCACCATTATTTGATGATACACCAATGCAAATGGAATTTCTAGATTCTTATATCATGCACCTTTCTTCTAGAGAATGGCAATTATTCTTTGACGGTTCCTATACACAGAATGGATCTGGAGCAGGCATATTGTTCATAACTCCTCAAGGATACTCAATACCCAAAGCATTCAGATTAAAGTTTCCTTGCACAAACAATATTGATGAATATGAAGCCCTTCTTAATGGTATGAAAATGGCAATATAGTGGAGGGTGACAGAGATACACATTCATGGAGACTCACAACTTGTTATCCATCAAGTCAATAATGTGTACCAAACTAAAGATGAAAAGCTCATTCCTTACAAGAAAATGGTAGATGATCTAAAGAAATACTTCATATCTATCACATTTGAGCAAATACCTAGAATGGAAAACAAGGCTTCCGATGTAATGGCAACATTATCTACTCTCTTACAGCAGCCTGAACATGAGCTACGCTATGAGTTCCTAGTGGAAGCACTATCTTATCCTACATATGACTCCCCTGAAACCCACATGATCTGCACTGTTGTAGCTTATGATTCATCCAAATATAAAAACCTTTTCTCCTATCTCCAAGACCAAATCATTCATGATTCCTTTAACCGGTTTGAGAAATGAAACCTTATCCACACTGCATCCCGATATGTCATCATTGGTAATGATCTATACAAACGAGGTCTAGATAGTATGCTACTTAGATGTTTAGAATGGGAAGAGTCTCAATGTACATTAGAAGAGGTCCACGAAGGTATCTGTGGGTCACACTTGAACGGTTTAACACTAGCTTCAAAACTTATTAGGGCAGGGTACTATTGGCTTGACATGGAAAAAGAGGCTATCAAATTTGCTAAAAATTATCAAAAATGTCAAGTTCATGGCAACTTGATTCATGCACCAGGGAGAGATCTAATTCCCTTTACTACATAATGGCCTTTTCAACAATGGGCTTTTGATCTCATAGGTGCTATCTATCCACACTCTTCTAATGGACATACCCATATAATCACAGCTACAGATTATTTCACAAAATGGGTAGAAGTAGTTCCTTTGACACAAGAAACTGGGAAACAGATATCTATGTTCATCTTGAACTACATCATATGCAGATATGGGATCCCACATTCTATAATCACAGATAATGGGGAACAATTCAAAAACAAGGACCTAGATGATTTATGTGTCAAATTCAAGATTACTCAACATTGGTCATCTATCTACTATCCTCAAGGGAATGGACAAGCAGAGGCTTCCAACAAGAATCTATTAAAAATCTTGCATCGTACAGTTAATAAAATAGGAAGAGACTGGCATCTCATGATCAATCCATCTCTCTCGGCCTACAGAACAAGTATCAGAATGCTCACTAGGGCTACACCTTTCACTTTAGTTTATGGGTCTGAAGTGGTACTGCCTATTGAGGTTGAAATCCCATCACTAAGAATCAAAATGCATGGTCTAGTAATTGATGATGACTACAGAGTTTCTAGGTTGCAAGAACTTGAACTACTAGATGAGCGTAGAAAAGTAGTGTATGACCATCTCAGAGTATATCAGAAGAGAATGTCTAGAGGCTATAATAAGAAAGTCAGACACAAAGAATTTCAAGTTGGTGATCTAGTCTTGAGAGAGAATCCTAAAAATCAATCACATCGAGAACTGAAGGGGTAGTTTGAACCCAAGTGGCTGGGTCCTTTTGTAATCACTGCTACTTTTGGCTTTGGTGCCTATCAACTCTCAATGACTAAAGGAGAATAGCTCCAAGAACCAATCAATGTTCTCCATCTGAAGAAATTCTACGCCTAAGGCATTCAGTCTATGGTAAAATGTCTTGAAAAAATTTTAAAATTTTGGAAAAATGAAAAATACAAAAAAAATGAGAAAAAGAAAAAGTGCCTTGGTGAAAACCTGGAAACAGACGCCTTGGTAGCAAAAATAGAATCTCTACCAAGATGGTGAAAACCAAGCAAATGGGCACCACTTGTTCAAAATGCTACATCTATCAGCGCAATCTTGGTCTTTCCCAACTTTTAGTCTTGCTTTAGTTTGTGCATATTTCCCGATTTGTTTCAGCATTCCTATTTTCAATAAGTCAGTTTGTACACCAATTAGCTCAAAGCGTCTGTATCCTATCAATGTTAACACTTGGGGGTAATAAATGTCATATCCTATGGTCTCCAGTACATCTTAGACAAGTCATATCCAGTCAGAGTCCTTTGAAGCTTTATCCGAGTCAATCAGTCTGTCTTGTCTCCAGAAAGGATTTTGCATCTACAACAAACATCAAACACAACCTGAAAACAATCTATGCTTCACATGCTTTTATCTCCTTGTATGCTTACTAATTTGCATTGAGATTTTTGCATATTGTGTCCCTTCAAGCTCTTCGATGATGTCCTTTACAGGATTTAGAGAGTGATGACTGGGGGCATAATCTTTTCTTTGTCTTCTGCTTGTATGTGAAAATCTAACAACTTTGGAAATTCTTGATTGAAATGGTGTCTATCTATAAGAGCCTTTATCTCGAATTGGATGGCCATGCATACCTTGACCATTGATACCTGGAAAATTCAAAGAAGTTTGATCTAACTATTATCTTTTTGAGTGAGTTCTTTCTCCTACTGTGAAATGCGATCTTGCCTAAGGATGTGAATGATAAAGGGTCACTACAGGTAATTCATACTAGATTTAGAATGATCTCTTGACTGTTTGATGTGTTTGAACGCAAGACGTATTCAGGTCATCAAAAAGTTTATGTTCAGATGCTTATACAAATTTCTATATCAAAATGGACATGATATTCAGGTCATCTTGGCATTTGTGCCTTGGTGCTTATATCTAATCCGACACTCTGAAAATAAAATCAATATTCATATGTCTATGGTTGCCTAACCAGTGGGTGTTGTATTGATTCTTGTGCATACAAATTGATATTTATATGTCTATAGTTTCATAACTAGTGGGCATTGTATTGATTTATCCAGTTACCTAAAAATTCAATGATGAAAATGACCGACACATGATCAGTGACTAGGTCCTAGGTCCTAGGTTTGCATTTCATTCTGCATTTCATTTTGCACTTTGCATGATCTCACAATAGCTGAATAAAATTCAATGCTTAAATGATTCTTCACTCACATCTTCAAATCTAACACGAGCTAAAATCATACATGAAGGTTCCTCAAATGAAACAGCAAGTAGAATCCTTTTTCGGGATCAAAATCGAAATCTGAGATCATTCATATTATTAACTTCTTGCATATTCAACCTTCAATCATCACAGAAATCTAGAATTCAACTTAACTGATTATCTTACATCAAACTATCAAAATTTCAACTTGGCCAACTATGGTCAACTCATGGTTTAGCCTAGTCAAACTTGGTCTCCAGGACCTCTAAATGATGCAAAATGTGTTCTCAGACATGTATAACCACTTGTCAAATCAATTAACATGCTTCTAAACTATAAATGTTGACTTTTCTTGTCAAATTTCAATTTTAATCCCAAAGGGAGCATGGTATTACACATCATTCAAGTCTATAAATCAAATCAAAATCTTTCCTCGATGATCAAGACAACAATCACGTCTAGTTACTGATTCATTAAAAGTCCTCATCGCTTGGGGCATATCAGATTCATCGAGATCCATATCAATCTGGTATTCTCCTAAACTTGTAAACTGTATCAGCTTTTCGCAACCATCAGTTTGTTAGTGTTATTTCCTTGGTTCTTCGTAACTGAAGGGTTCAGATGTGATACCAATGTGATTCCTATAGACAATCAGGTCTGGAATCGGTCACTCACTTCTTTGTAATCATAAGGATCAGAATCAGGCATTTTGACACTTTTTCATAATCATTGGTTCATCGTTGCTATAGTGAACATTATCTTTGGTCATTCAAGACCTAATATCTCCAAATCTTTCAATCGATTTCTATCTTGGAATCAGTTTATCTTTTCATATCAGTTTCAGCATCATACACAGACTATCTTTGAACCACTGCGCTTTGCACAGTAATTCAAAGAGGGGCAAAATGTAATACCCCAAAAATGGGCTATAGGTTCATTGACCTCCTACATCTTCAAATCAAATGAAATCAACATCAAAGTCCTAACCTAAGGCACATCTGAACATCATCGAATCCTAATTGATTATCCTAAATTCTGCATCGGGGAATATTCCTAGCAATATTCCTAATTATCATAATTATCTTTAATTTAATGATTATTTGGTGATAAATCTTATTTATCCTAAAGTTTGATTAATTGAATATTCTGAATATTTAATTAATTAGATTTAATTCTGCCACTTAATTATTTAATTAAATTTAATTACATTTATTCCTAAATTATTATTATTTAAATTTGACAAATAAATCAAAATTTCTATCATTAATTGATTAAATCTTTATTTAATTAATTAAAGCAAGTTGTCATATTTAATAAGGTAATTTTTGGATAAAAGTTTGATTTAATAATTGGTTAACCCATAAATCAATTATTTTATTTCAAAAATCAGTTAAGTTGAGGATAAATCACTTTATTTATTTATTAATTCACAATTATCCATGAGCACATTCAAAGAGCAGTTAAACTCTAAATCAAAAAATCAATGCAAGTTATTGACTTTTTGGAACTCAACATCCTTTTTGAGTTCAAAAGTTGATCTACACTTCTAATTTGAGTTAAAAAGTTGTTCTTGCATGATTTGCATGATTTTTGTGAGTTAATTATCTCTTTTATTCTTGATAACTCAAAAATCAACCTGAGTTTATCAAGAGTGATTTATGGCTTTTTCTTATGCATCCTCAAAGCCCTGAATTTCTATAAAAATAAGGCTCAGCTCTTCACAAATCATCTCAGAAATTTGCATACTTACGCTACCAAAATCAATTCAAAAGTTGCACAATCATGTTGGAGAATTGAAATTGGAGGAATCAAAGCTTCTTGCGAATCAACATTGTTGTGAGATCAATCTTTTTTTCCATTCATTCTAGTTTAGTTTCTCATATCATTATTAGATTGCATATCAAGTTTTCATCCTAATTGCACAGAAAAATAAAAAATATAGATTAATTTGCATTTGATTCACATCTAGATTTTGTATTCAAATCCTTCATTTAGGTGTCATCAAGGTCACTAATCTCGGTCCAATCTGAGAATACATACTCGCATCTATTAGAAGGCAATAAATCACCTGGTTAGTTTAGTTTCCATTTCATTGCATGATTTCAATTTTCGCTAACCTCTAATGTTTTACTGAAGTGTTGTGTCCACAGCTATGTACAAAATTCACACACACAGGTCACACCTAACAGTGTGTATTGTAACCTTTGACAGGGTTGGCTTTTAACCGAGCTCACTTTAGAAGAGTGAAAATAATAGTAGCATGTTACAAAGTGGTTTTCCTAGATTGGGTTTCCACTATAAATCCTAGTGTCAATGCTTGTCTGAATGTTTTGGTTTGAACATTTCTGTGTTTTACAAATTAGTTACAGCTGGGTAGTGGACTACAATGTTATATGTTTCTATTATTGAATCAGCGATGACCGAGTTGGTTTTGGTTGCTTGATCTGATTTAAGGAAAAGTTTTTGAAGTTGTTTTATACATCAGGACCTGAGAATAATTGATTCACCCCCCTCTCTGTTGTTCTAAATCATATTAACATTAGGTCCTAACCTTTAGAAAATATACCTAGATTAAATGCAATTCAAGGATTTACTATTCTGAAACCCAAAATGACTGATCCAGAGGTGGGAAAATAAATATCCTGAAAGCCCGAGGCCCGAAAATCAAGGAAATTGGAAATTTCAATGAGGGGGGAAAAATTGAGATTGGACCTGACCTAGTCAGATTCGAGCTCAACCATGACCTAGTCAGGTTTGAACTCGATCCTAACCTAGTCAGGATCAACCTCGAGTTTGACCCTGGGCCCAAATTCAGTTAGAACCAGGTCAAGAGGTCCCAGGGATGCCCAGAAACCTAGAAATGATATCAGAACAGGACAAAATGCCAAGGATAGACATAAAATCCTATGATTACTATGATGAAGGCTAGGAGGACCTATTTCTAAATCCTACCTAGAAAATAGAGCCAAGGAAGAGGGAAATTAAGGAGAATCCTCAGGATCCTAACCCTAATTTCACCTAGAATGAAGAAATCAAGTGCAGGGAAGAAGTGGAAAGCGGGGAGAAAGCCAAATACATGCAAAGACCCAACCAAGGCACTTAACATGACCCCAAACCACTTACTCGGAGGGCTAAATGCTCTTACCATGGAAGTGCTTCCATTTTAAGATGATACATTCAGCCCCCACTTTAGCAAGAGTATGGAATCGATGCAAACTCTTGGTAAAGGAGATCAGAATAAAAAGATAATCTTATCATAATCCAAGGGACAAAGAGAAACCTTAAGCCCCCAGGGACTCAAGTCTTCATCAACTCCTAGATCATAATAAGAGAAACATCTCTAGAGAGAGAAAGAAGGTGTGATTATCTCACCCAATGAGAACTTATGTCCCATTGTGAACCACACAGGAAAATGGCACAACTGGAAAGATGGAATTGAACCACCTAGTGAATGTGGCTACTCACTAGTCAACCCATCAAGGATTCATCCTTAGGAATATTCTATTCCATAAGAATAAAACCAAAAATAAAAACAAAAGAGATGCAGTCTTAAGGACACTTCCGACCTTAAGGGACCAAAAAATATGTGTATTTGAAACTGGAGGGATCAACAGATCCTAAAATATAAATCTATGCTTTAAGGATTAGTTATTAATCCAAAAAGGGAAAAAAAGTATCTTGAAAAATATGTGTGTATTGAAAAGTGTGCGTGTGCAACAGGTGAGCAGAGTGTATGCCCCCATGTTAAAGTCATTACTGACACTTTAACAGGAGCAATGGCTTTAACAGAAACATAAACAACTCCATTGATTACATTTCCATGTCCAGATGCCCCCAGACAAAGACAAATCAAGGGAAATATCATAGAAACATACAAAGAACACAGAAGGGATCTACCTACCGTGGGGTCAGTATGATCATAAGATAATATATATATGATATTATTGCAAATGAATTGACATCATTCCCCAAAGAAAGTAGAACTACAATCACAAAGGAGGAAAGATCACATAAGATATATGAAGGAGAATCTTTTTAGACCATGACATGGAGACCAAAAAGAATTAGTGCTACCATATCTTGAATCCAAGCAGGTTACACAAGGAAACATGTATGAACAATAGCACAGCTACAACATAACATTGAACAACGCATAGAAGAATAGAGATACATATAGAAGAATTTGAACAACAGTTTCAATTCTTTCATCACCTTACACCAACTAAGTAACAGGGATCGTATAAAATAATCTAACAACATTTAGCAAACACATTACGAGAGAAGCACAGTATAGCAGGGAAACACACAACAAAGCTACCACGAAGGACAAGTCGATCAAGCGTGCCACCTACTCTCCCCATCTCATTGTATATCATTTAGGGAAGGTGGGTAACTCGTAAGAGGGACTATATCCAACACAGTAGGAATGATAGCCAATTCCAAACAAGGATCCTCTTGAGAATCACTATGTCTGATACTAGGTGTAAGAATTAATTGTGATGAAAGCATAGTAGGTAAATCAATGTCAATGTTAATAGTCTCATATTCATCATTAACATCATCAATGTCATCAAGAGTATCTTCTTCATCCAAATTAATCAAAATAGGATCTAAGATACGAATAGAATTATCATAATCATGCATGTGAACATCATTATTAGTAGCAATTTCTTCTAACGCATTATGCATAGGTTTATCCGAAGAAGGTAGAGATCTTTGAGCTTTAGCATGAGCACGATGCTTTTTACGACATTCATTAGCAGATCCATTTCATTTTGATTTATTTGAGATAGGTTGAGAACTAGGAGGAACAATCATAGGATCCTTCACAGGTTCTTTAGCAAGATCAATACGATTATCAACCATAGGAGAAACAATCACAAGATCTTTGATAGGTTCGGTAGAAGGAACTTGATTAACATAACTAGAAGCCATAGTTAAAGGAGGTATCGAAGGTGTAGGTAAAAGAATGTGATTAAGATCCATAGGAGGTATGCTTAATTGAAGAATCTTACGATGTTTATAAGCTTGATATGATCAAAAAAGATTATCAGGTCGAGGAGGACATGAATTAGGTAATGAAGGCCAAAAGAAATCCAAAGCAACGCAATCTCTAGGCCTAGAGGATTGATATAAACTATGATTAATCATCTTCACTTCCTCATCATGAATGAACTTAAGACACTTATGGATAGGTGAAGCAACATCATGCATGGCAGTCAACCAAGGCAAACCTAGCTTAACTTGAAATTGATCAGAAGTAGGAACCACAACAAAGGTAGTGTTCACAATTTTTCCAAAAAGTTCAACTGGTAAAGTAATAGAACCAAATGATGGATAAATAAAACCATTGCAAGTTTGAATCCACACATCCGATGTATCATAGAAGTCATGTTGTAAACTTTTCATAAAAAGATTTTCTTCAGTGATAACATTAACTAAGGAGGTAGGATCAAAGAGACAACCACAAGTAGGTATCTAAGCAATCCTAGTAGCAATGTAAAGGGGACCATCAGGAGCTTTAATAGTCTTAGAGTCATCAAAGGTAATCAAAAGTTCTTGAGGTCTTTTATTCTTAAATTGTTGTCGAGGTTTAGGTTGAGTTTTCATTTTAGGTTTAGGTTTTGGTCGAGATTGAGATTGAACTTGAGGTTGAATCTAAGGTTGAAGTTGAGGTTGAGGTTGAGGTGGAGATATAGACTGATCAACATGCTCCACTTGATTAACAACATGATTGAGATCATCCATCTTTGAGTCATACACAATGTCCATAGCAGATGGTTGAGCAATAGTATTAGTATCATGCGTAGGTAAAGGATTTGTATAGATTTGAAATTTTTGATTAGGAGGAGAGACAGATTGATTCCTAGTTCTATCGAGATTATCAGCAGATAAAGCCTTAGAATCAATTAGATCTTGAACCTTATGTTTTAAAGAATAACATTTCTTAGTATCATGACCATTATGACGATGATATTGACAAAAAGCATTTTGATCAAAGGATTTAGATGCAATCGTAGTAGGTAAAAGAGGTTGAATAGGAGGTAAAGTAATCATATTAGCAGCTAACAACCTATTCATAATAGCATGTAAAGATTTAGAAAGGGGAGTAAACGTACGATTTAATTGAAAAGAAGCGGATGCAGAAGTGGCATTATGAGATGCAACAACAACTTGATTAGCAACTACATTCATTTGTTTGTTTATCTTGACATAGTTGTTGAATTTTTTAAACTTGTTTGGATTAGGAGCAGCATCACTCTTATCAACTAGAACAGGAGCCATTGGAGTGTTTCTCTCAAATTGACTCACTTGTAATTGATAATGATGAAGCATTGCACAAAGTTGTTGAAAAGAGGTAAATTCAGTAAGCGAAATCTTATCTCTAATATCCTTTTGCAAATTTGAAATAAACATATGTTGAATATCAATATCAGGAACAAGATGGAAAATCTAAGCATGAAAATGCTTAAATCTACCAATAAATTCAGTCAATTTTTCTTTAGTACTTTGTTTACAATGCATTAAATCAGTCAAAGACACTTGTAGGCCAATGTTATTTTGAAATTGTTGAATAAAGGCATTAGCAAGTTGTGGAAAGGAATCAATTGAATAAGGAGGCAAGGAACAATACCATTGTAAGGCCTTATCACGAAAGGTTCTAGCAAACAGTTTGGCTAAAATCCTATGGTCATGAGCATAATCACTACAAATGATTTGGAATGTTTTAACATGATGAATAGGATCTCCTTTTCCATTATAATTCCCAAGATGAGGCATCTCACCTTGTTGAGGAACAGGAGTACGAATGATGTCTCAGGACAAGGGACTTCCCATGTCACATGTAGGAATACTAAACTTGTTTTGAGTTAAGGAACCAAGTTGTTATTGTAAGGAGGATACAATTTGAGCCAAACTGATGATTGTTGAATCATGAGAGGAAATAGGAGTAGCAACATTAGACACACTAGGTAAAGTGTAAGAAGCTACAGGAATAGAAGATGCAACTGGAGGAATGCTAGGAAGTACAGTTGGAAGTAGGTTGGAATAAGTGAAAGGAACATTATGATATGAAGGTTGTGATGTAGGAAGAGACATAGGAGGAACACTCATAGGAACATAGGGAACCATCACAGTCACCAAAGAAGGAGTATAGATAGGAATACTAGGCAAAGGATTAGAAGGAGGTTCAACACTAGTGATAGGAGGAATCAACCCTAAATCTTGAGCTTCTTGAATTAAAGGTTTAACATTTGAATGCACAAGGTGAGTAATACCACGCAAGAGGTTAACACCTTGATCACTATCACAAAGAACTTTCTTAAGAGCCTCTATAGCTTGAATGGAATCTTGATTATGGTTCTCTTGAAGAAGCCAATTACCCATTTTATCAAGTTCAGTGCAAATTTTTTGGACTTGTTCAGGAGGAACTCTTAAAGTGTCATCCTCGTCATCAGATGAGTGAGAAGAGTTTTTCTCCATAGTAAGATTGGAATCATGAAGAATCAAGTTATCATCCAGGATCCTAAGGAAGGGAGAAGAAGATTCAGGCTCAAGGGCACCCATGAGTCTACAACTTCTTCTAACCAGAATGTTATAAGTAGGACTAGTGGTAGTAAAGCTCATAAACCAATGTAATGCAAATGAACTAAACTAAGAACACATAAAGTATGAATATGAAGTCTAATTAGCATGCAAGATCTAACACAAAGGAAAAATCTAATACTAACAACACAAAAGGAAAGCACAATAAGGCATCCAATTCCACAAAAGAAGATAGAGTAAGTCTGTCATGTTCACCAAAATGAATAGAGGTAAAATGGCATCACACCTATTCAAATGTAAATGGGGAAATATTATATCTATTCCCAAACCCAAATTCCTAAAGAAGAGATCTGATTTGATCAACCAAGAGGTTAATACACAATCGAATCAATTTATGAGGAATATGGAAGAGAGAGAGAGAGAGAGAGAGAGAGAGAGAGAGAGAGAGAGAGAGAGAGAGAGAGAGAGAGAGAGAGAGAGAGAGAGAGAGAGAATCCAGTATTTCCCCATAAAGGAAATTGTGCTTCAAAATATAGAATAATTGAAATACAATTACTAACCTCAAATTAGGGAAGATCTAGAAAATATCAGATTTTGATGTCTATGTGTACTTTTAGGCAAATCTAAAACTTGTTCTAGACTGGAAATGCCGAGACAGAGAAAACCCAGAAATCTTTCTCCAAGATGAGCTCAGGTCGGGTTTAGCCCTCATAAAAGGTCAAATACTACATTCTCTATCTGAAGTTCGATTCTGATTCTGTTCCCAGATCTTGGATTTTTTTCAAAAAGGGTATCCAAATTCACTCTTAGATCTGAAATTCCACACCTGTACCTACAAGAAAATGGGGTTTTTTGTTGTATGGGGGGTTTGCCTTAGTCAAACCCCAATTTAGGAATTAACCTTGAAATTGAATTGAAATGTAGTGTGCATAAACAAAATAATTGAAACAAATCACCTTGCTTATGTTGAAGTCCTTGTAGAGGATTTGAATCCTCAAATCCACAAGTAGGAATGCTTCAATGGATGTAGAATGAATGTATGATGTCTCCAATCAATGGCATTTGATCTTCAACACCAATCTTGATTTGATATTTGCATATGAGAAGGCTTGAAAGAATGGAGAAGGATGGATCTTCAAGGGGGCTCCAAAGAGATTGAATCCTTCAATGACTAACAATGGATCTCCTTGATGGATGGATGCTTGAACACTTGAATGCTTGAAGGCTTGCTTGAATTCACTTGCTTGCATTTGAGAGCTTGCACATGAAATTGCTTGAGCATGAAAACTTGAGATGAGATATGAGAGAGGAAGGCCTCCTTTTATAGTGAACTAGGGCACACTCATCTAGAGGGGCCACCTTGAAGAATTAAATCCCAATTAGGTCCTAACCTTTAGAAAATATACCTAGATTAAATGCAATTAAAGGATTTACCATTCTGAAACCTGAAATGACCGATCCAGAGGCGAGAAAATAAATATCCCAAAAGCCCGAGGCCTAGAAATCAAGGAAATTGGAAATTTGAATGAGGGGGGCAAAATCGAGATTGGACCTGACCTAGTCAGGTTCGAGCTCGACCATGACCTAGTCAGGTTCGAGCTCAACCCTGACCTAGTCAAGTTTGAGCTCGACCCTGGCCTAGTCAAGTTCAAACTCAATCCTGACCTAGTCAGGATCAACCTTGAGTTTGACCCTGGGCCCAGATTCAGTTAGAACTAGGTCAAGAGGTCTCGGGGATGCCCAGAAACCTAGAAATGATATTAGAATAGGACAAAATGCCAGGGATAGACATAAAATCCTATGATTACTGTGATGTAGTCTTGGAGGACCTATTTCTAAATCCTACCTAGAAAATAGATCCAAGGAAGAGGGAAATTAAGGAGAATCCTCGGGATCCTAACCCTAATTTCACCTAGAATGAAGAAATCAAGTGCAGGGAAGAAGTGGAAAGTGGGGAGAAATCCAAATACATGCAAAGACCCAATCAAGGTGCTTAACATGACCCCAAACCACTTACTCAGAGGGCTAAATTCTCTTACCATGGAAATGCTTCCATTTTAAGATGATACACTTCTACATACCATCAATGTATCAAATTTTTGTACATGGGAGAAGAAATCACAATTGGAGGGGATTCAAATCCTTTTCAATATTGTAGCACATTAAAGCCTCTTCATGAATTATTTATTCCTCATAATAGCAAAGGGATTTTTCCAAATACTATCATAGAAGAAACTAAAGGTGATGATCCTAAGTTAACATCAAATGTTACCTCTACCTCAAACCCTATTCAAACTAACTTAACTACATCGGCTAAGGGAAAGGAAAAAGTGAGTTACGAGGGTCCAAGTTCAAATGAGAATTCAGATAGAACATCCACACTAGAGGTGGAACTTTCTAAACCTACTAAAGAGGAAAGAGACAAAGCCAAAGAAGACCAATATAAACAAATGAGTGAGATGATGCACAAGTTTGAAAAACAATGTAGAATCGGTTCTAAAGGAGTAGGGGAATATTCTATTTCTCTATTTGATTTACCTACTTCTCCAAAAACACATGGAAAACCTTCTAAGGTGCATCCTCCTCACAAATACAACTCTCATTTTGTAAGAGAGAGTGACTAGTCAGCACTTGAGAAAGAAGACAATGAGGTTCTACAATGGCTTTACAAAGATGAAAGTGATACTTCAAACAATCACATGGAAAGCGTTCAACACATCAATATCCAAATGAACCAATATGGAAAGGGGTTTGAAATTATGAAAAAAATGGGGTATAAGGGAAGAGGACCCTTAGGCATGAGAAATATAGGTTTGCTTGAACCTATTGAACCTTCTTGGATATCAAAGGAAGAAAAATTAGGAATAGGTTACCAATACAAAGGAGAAAGTTCTAGCCCTATGCATGATTTTTATGAACAAGTGAACATGGTAGAATCCGATATTGATAGTGATGATTCTAGAGAATATGAGTGGGATTCTTTATCTGAAGACTCTTTCCATGACAAAGAGATTGTCGTAATACATTCTTATACAAATGTTCCTCAAGAACATACTCAAGATAATGAAGATCCAAAGATACTTCCTATAGGGAAAGCACACATAAATTAGCCATGGATAGGTGAACCTTGGGTACCTTCGTGGGAGGGTGATTTGAATGTTAGGTTTAACTCGCATGTCTTCTTTCCCGTAGAAGTCTTAGAGGACTCAAGTGAAGAAAACTTTGATCCTTCTTCCATGGATCATCTCAAGCAAGCTCATGTTATTGACCTTAACAATACAATGTATGAACCATCTAATGAAGTCATGTCCTTAAACCTAGCCAATGACAATTTTCCAATTAAATCTTTATCCTTAATGCATCTCGAGCTTATTGATTGGGACTTAACCGAACGAAGTGACTTGTTATACTTTCCCAATGACCAAGCAATGATACAATACCTAAATGTGGTTGAGCCCTCTTCCACTGAAGAGTCTAATCCAAACATGATGAGAAGGCAGGGGTCCAACCTCTTAATCCAAAATAAAAAATGAAAAAAAAGTAAAAAATTGAAGAGTTCTAGTGGTGAAAACCACCATGTGGCAGCACTAGAACAAAAAAAAGTAAAGATAAAGGATGTTTCCGATGGTGAAAACCCAACTATGGAACCTAAGGAAGAGAGGTTGGATACCTTACTAGCACATTAGGAAGAAAGATCACCAATTCTTATAGAGCCCATGGAGAAAGTCAATATTGGAACCAAATTGGAGCCCAAATTCATACATTTAGCAGCTTCACTTACACCTTTAGAGAGAAAGGATTTCATTGAATTTTTCCAAGCAAAGCAAGTGAATTTTTCATGGTCCTATGTTGACATGTTAGGATTAGATCCAAACTTCATCATGCATCACTTGAATGTCAAACCAGGGGTTAAACCTATCAAGCAGAAATTGAGGAAAATGCATCCACACATAGCTCTTCTAGTTAAAGCAGAATTGAAGAAATTGTTAAAGGTGGGGTTCATAAGAGCAATTGCTTATGTGGAATGGATATCAAATATTGTACCAGTTACCAAGCATGACAAATCCATTTGCATATGTATGGACTTTAGAGATCTTAATCTTGCATGTCCCAAAGATGACTTCCCACTGCCAAGTATAGATGCAATAGTGGACTTAACAGCTGGTCACTCCATGTTTTCATTGATGGATGGTTTAAGTGGATACAACCAAATTAAGATTTCACTCGAAGATCAATAAAAGACAGCCTTCACATTCCCTTGGGGAACTTTTTATTGGAATGTAATGCCTTTTGGTCTCAAAAATGCCGGAGCTACTTACCAAAGGGCAATGACTACCATTTTTCATGATATGATGCACACCTTCTTAGAAGATTATGTAGATGATATATTGGCTAAGTCACATCAAAGAGAGGATCATTTGAAAATTTTTGAGAAGATATTTACACGCTTGGAACAATTCAAAGTAAGGCTTAATCCAAAAAAATGTGCCTTTGGTGTTCAATCCAGGAAATTATTATGATACATAGTTTTGGCAAAAGGCATTGAAGTGGATCCTAAAAAGGTTCAAGCAATCATGGACATGGAAATTCCTAGAAAAATTAGCCAAATGAGGTCTCTTCAAGGAAAACTTCAATCAATAAGGAGATTTATTTCTCAACTAGCTGAAAAGTGTCACTCATTCACTAGATTGCTTCACAAAGACACCATTTTTATATGGGATGAAGAATGTGACAAGGCCTTTACTTTGTTGAAGACTTACTTAATCAATCCACCAATTCTAATGTCTCCTATCAATGGAAAACCATTTCTTTTGTACATATTAGCAACCGAGAGATCTTTAGGAGTTCTTTTGGCACAAGAAGATGATCAAGGAAAAGAGAGAGCTATCTATTATTTGACTCAAACATTGATTAAGTATGAATTAAACTACACCTTCATGGAAAGAGCATGCCTAGATGTTGTCTTCACTTCTCAAAAATTGAGACACTACATGTTGATGCACAAAGTGAAGCTCATTGCAAAGATTGGCCCTTTGAAATACTTGCTTAGCAAAACTGCCTTAACGGGAAGAATAGCAAAATGGGTCATGGTATTAACTGAGTTTGATATTGAATGTGTGGATAGAAAGGCCATTAAAGGATAAGTGATAGCAAATCACTTAGCTGAAAATCCATTGGTTTCTACACATCCCATTCAAGTGGAGTTTCCTGATGCAGCAATTGTCAATATAGAAGCTAAGACATGGAAATTGTACTTTGATGGATCATACACACAAGGAGGTTCCAGAGCCAGCATATTGTTAATTACCTCTCAAGGCTATACTATTCCTAAATCATACAAGATCTTATTCTTATGTACCAACAACATATCTGAGTATGAAGCTTTAGTCATTGGTATCAAGATGGCTTTAGAATGGAATATTACCGAGCTACAAGTGTATGGTGATTCTCAATTACTGATCAATCAAGTCAATAATGAGTACAACACAAAAGATGAAAAGTTAATACCTTACAAGACAATGATTGATGCTTGGAAAAAATACTTTGTGTTGATAACTTTTGAGCAAATTCCAACAGAGAAGAATAGAGTTGTTGATGCAATGGCTACCTTGGCTTCATTACTCCAAAAGCCTGATCAAAATGAAAGGTACAAATTCTTGGTGGAAGAGTTGGAAAAACTGGCATTTGACCTTCCAGATACCCAAATTATTGCTTTACTTAATGGACAAGACTCACCTTGGTATGACCCTATTTACACATACCTTAAAGACCAAGTATTACCCTTAAACCAATCCTGAGCCAAAAAATGACACTTCATTAGACAATCGGCTCGTTATATTATCCTTTTCGACAAATTGTATTGTAAGGGTCTTGACAGAACTTTACTTAGATGTCTAGAGGAAGAAGAGTCTAAGGTAGCTTTACGCGAGGTCCATGATAGCATTTTTGGTTCACACTCTAGTGTGTTAAACTTAGCTAAGAAGATCCTTCGCATGGGGTATTTTTGGAACACCTTAGAAAAGGACACTTGTCACTTTGTTAAGATATGCACAAAATGTCAATATCATGGTGATATGGTACATGTACAGGCACAAGAATTACATCCTTTTGTTACACCTTGGCCATTTTATCAATGGGGGTTTGACTTGATTGGCGTGATTTATCCACTTTCATCTAATGAGCACAAATACATTATCACGGCTATGGAATACTTCACTAAATGGGTAGAGGTCATTCCTTTGATCACTGCTACAAGAAAACAAATCTCTATGCTCATCCTTAATCACATCATTTGCAGATATGGTATTCCTCATGCCATAATTATCGACAATGGAAAATAATTTAAGAACAAAGATGTGGATGAACTTTGTGATACTTTTCATATTACCCATCACTCTTCTTCCATTTACTATCCACAAGGAAATGGACAAGCCGAGGCTACTAATAAGAATATCCTTAAAATCTTGAAGAGATCGGTGAACAAATTAGGAAGAGATTGGCATGTACAAATCAACCCAACTTTATGGGCTTATAGAACTAGTATCCAGACACCTACGGGAGCTACACCATATTCATTGGTTTATGGAGCCGAATTTGTTCTACCTTTGGAGGTTGAAATCCCATCCCTAAGAGTATCATTACAAGGATTAATAACAGATGAGGATTATAGGGTTGCCCGACTTCAACAATTGGAATTGTTAGAGGAACATCAAGCACAAGCCTACGAACATCTAAAAGTTTATCAAAACAAGATTTCAAGGAACTATAACAAACACATTAAACCAAGAGTCTTTCAAGTGGGTGATTTAGTGCTAAGGGAGAACCCTAAAAATTAGGTAGAAAGGGAAAAGAAGGGTAAATGGGAAGCAAATTGGCTTGGTCCTTTTGTCATTGTTTCTTGATTTGGAACAGGGACTTACAAATTAGCCAATTGTGATGGGGAAGAATTACAAGAGCCCATTAATAGCATCCATTTAAAGAGGTTTCATACCTAATCAGATGAGAGATTATCAGAAGAAAGAGTATCAAACAAGTGTGTATCTGATGACTCAAGAATCACTTTTGTACATGAGAAAATAAAAAACATTGAAAACATTGAAAAAAGGAAAAAAGGAAAAAAGGAAAAAAAAAGTGCCTTGGTGAAAACCTAGGAATTAGGCGCCTTGGTAGCAAAAAAAAGTGAAAAAGAGAAAAAGGAAAAAAAAGAGCAATAAACCCAAAGGGTGAAAACTTGGCAATCAAGCGCCTTTTGTTTCCCCTAAGTCTTTTCCTAGTTGCATGTGTACATATTGTATTTCCATCATCTCACTTGTAAATCTTCATTGCATCTGTCATTTGTTCATAGTCATAATAAAACCCTTTTAGCTACATTGTTGCATTTTAGATTTCCTATTTCCCTAAGTTTGTCACATGATCACATTTATCACTTGGGGGAAGGAAAGGATTGGATTTTTGGTACAAGCGGATTCAATAGTGCTACTTTCGGTCACACATCAGAGGGACTTATCAGAGCTTCAAAATAGAGAGATTTTGTTGAACCTTTGATGGATATCATTGTTCACAACCAAGTATTTTGATCCTACAACTTGATCCTTGAGCCTTTATTGACTTTATTATTCGGGATTAAAAATTGACATCACTTAAATGATCAGAATGTTTGGAAATTCTTTTTGAAAATCTTGATACATAGTAAAACACTTGAAGCTTTTTGATGATCTTTATTGGCTTTTTATCATGTCTTTTTAGCTAATCGATGATGTTTCGACTAGATTGGCGATGATGGAGACATGATATTTTGCTTGCCTTTGAGTGACTGTCTTGAGGGAGATCCAAAAAGTTATGTGAACTCGTCTAATGACATGGTCATCAAAGAACCATCAAGGACTTTCATATAGGATAGAGGGTTGACCTTTGTTTGTTTACACAAATGGATACCTTGGCTATTTAGATCTTCCATATCTTAATACCAAAATCCAATTGCAACATTGAATCTGTTGAAACTAGTATTCATACTCCCATAGTTGGTTATTCAACTAGTGAGGGTTATACTAGTTTCCTAAAGGGTTACCAAATGTGATATAAAGCAATATTCATATCATCATGATGTGGTCAGTGATGGTTGTACTTGCTTTCTGGTCCCACAATGCTCAATGATGAAAATATTTCTCTTTTGTAGTTCTTTCACAAAAAGCTAGTGACAATTACTTGCATTGTATTGTATTTTCATGTTAGATTAAGTGCATTGGTTTGTAGTATTTTTCTAAGTGAAAGGGGTTTCAATTTATTATCTTGATCAATCATTAAAGGGGGGTTCAATTAAATAACATTATCCTTGGTTTAAATCAATCATGTGAGATTATCTTTTGCATTCATTCATAGCATTACTCATTATTCATTATCCTTATATCAGAAAAAGAAGAGAAAAAGATTCATTAATCATTATTTATTTGTATACATCTAGTTAAGGATAGCACATTAAGAGTTGCATACATTCAAAAAAATAAAAAAACATAGTTTCATTATCCATATTTTCTGTAAATCATTTAGCATCCATACATTGAAAATCAGAAAAACATATCAAAGTTACATTATCATTTGCATTCATTTATCTATATCATATGTAAGATACATTGCATCCATAGCACAATCACAAGTAAATGCATCATAAACATCATAAAGAGCTACATATAAAGATAATCTCACATAAACACATCACAAGAATCAAGGAAAGTCCATAATCATATAAGTGTCCATAACATCAAAGATCCATCAAATCTGTATATCAAAGATACAATATCAATGATAACATGATACATCCAAGTCCTAATAAATGTAACATGATACAAAGTCATTAATGTAGCAGATCCATGATCAATCATCTCAAGATCTTGTTGGGCCACCCGCTCCATCACCTGCACTCGATCCATCTAGTCCCCTGTCACCTGGTCTATCCTTAGTAGGAGGATTCTGATTAGTACTCACAACATTGGGCCTCTAAGCCATCATAGTCATGAACTGTTGCATCATAGTGGCTACATGATCTAGTTGGCCAACCATTGCTGACAAACTTGTTTGCAATGTCCTCACATCCTGTGACAAAGTGTCTATGCTAGGAGAAGCCTGTGGCGTCTGACCCATATCCTGAGACCTAGGAATCTGAGGAGGCACCTACTATGCCAGAATCTGTCCATGTTGTGCTACTAAAACCTGATGTGTCTGTACCAAGGGATCCTATCCTCTGAGAACCTGTCTAGCAGCATCAATATGAACTTGTCATCTGACTCTCTATTGTCCATGTACTGCTGCAACTCTAGGATGTACAAATCTAGGTCCCTGATCTAGTTAAGCCTGTCTGACAACCCTATCCCTGAAGTGACCACCTCATACCCGTGGTCCAACTTATCCTCTACCTATGATCCTGGGAGGTCTTTTTCCTCTAGGAGCTTGATATCATCTAGGTCTACCACCACCATCCCTGTCATCATGTCTACCCTCATCATCTGATGGCTCATCTCTGCCCAGGATTAGCTTTGCTCTGTAAATCTCAAAAATCTATTATGGGACCACCACTCTCTGTATCCTGTAAACATCCCCGCATCTACCACATGATCTAACATGTCCCATCTGATATACACTAATCTAGCAATCTGATCACAGGTGAATTGGAAGTCAATCTGTGCATCCCACATCAATCACTCTACTTGGACGCGAGTGTATAATGCCATACCTAGAGGCATATCCTATTATCTTCCATACTACCTCGACACTCGGCCAAAGAAAAATCTCTCAATCATGAGGGGTGATCGACCTATCATCCACCTCAGAGTAAACATGTATGGGAGCTCATCATAACCCTCGCAACCCATATATGGTCTCCATATAAACTGATCTATATCGTCAATCATGTGACACCAATACTCTAGCTTGCCCAGATGATGCTGGACAACCATGCCACTATATAAAAATGCATAAGGATAGCCACGATAGCGGATATGATCTGATAATGGTCTAGTAATGGGAAGATGTTCCCATACCCATAACTGTAATATAACTACACCTATTGATAATGAGGCACTCAATCTATATACCACCTCATGCAAATCATGGTATAACTGGGCTAGCATGCAAGAAACCCAATCAAAATGTTGAGGTTGTGCAAGAAAATCCTCTAAAATGCGGCCCCATCCAATAGAGAAACCTCGACCTCGTCGGTCTCGAAGCAATAATCTGCCTATCAATGCACCTAAAATCACTGGCAATTTCAGAAAGGAAGCAAACTGTGCCCATTTGATAGTATCATCACCAATGGTATTATCACCAAAGACATGTCTACAAATAGTGTCATCATATACAGAATCATAGTATGCTCTCTCACCCCGAGTAGGGATATGGAGCAATCTGTAAACATCCTCAGGAGTGATAGTCATCTCCCCAAATAGTAAATAGAAGGTATTGTGGTTAGAGTGCCAATGCTCTACCACAACTATCAAGAGACCCTGGTTCAGCTAGAATTGTGGGATGTCTAAAAGGAAACTCAAACCACACATCTCAATAACGTGATACTCCGACTGGGTCAACTCTTGACCTAGGTCTAAAATCCAAGAAGCTAGTGTCCGTATATATAACTTACAGAAATATGCATGTTTTGCAAATCAAGGGAATCATATCAATATTCTATATCAATGGATTATTTTAAGTCAATCAATCAAATCAATCAATCTTTTCTCTTTACGAACATTATCACCATTTGTTCGTGTCTCTAGGTCTTGAGAGAGAATTTATCAGTTTTCTATCCTATCAATTTTTCATATCAGTTTTATATTCTATCAGATTGAAAAACTCAAACATTCATTGGTACTATTGTCCTGATATCCTAATCACTTGTTTGCTTAACTACAACAGACCTATCTATCTTGGACATTCAATCATTCATCCAGAGACATCAAATTTAATTAGAAAAATCAAGTTTGAGTATCAGAATTTTCAAATTTCCTATAGGCATCTTTTGCCTATGTGGAGGCGGCATTTTACCTCAGGCGGTGAATAAATATTCATACACGACACTTTATCACGTGAGGTGACACTTCAGTTCTTAAGTGGTATTTTATGACCCTAGGCAACATTTCAACATGTCTAGGCATCATTTAATTCTTAAGGGTTTTTCAGGCGGTGTTTTACACATAGCTTGATTAAAAAACCCTAGTTCATAGGCAGCTTAAAATGGTACACAAGCAGGTTTTAAACATGTTTAGGTGGCATTTAAATGCACAGATGCGGCATTTTATGATCCTAGGCGTGATCTAAACTATCCTAGGCGGCATTTAACAAAATTACAACTAAAAATTATGATTTTTATGCAATAAATGCTAAAAAAATTGTAATAAATGCACTAGGAGGGTCAAAGTCACTTACAAGAGGTCTGTAATCCAACGGTCTCTGATACCATTGACCTCTCTCAAATCGATGCTCTCGAATAGGGACCACCATCGTGATCAACTATCTTAGGATCAGAGCAAAATCTCAATAGTAAAAAAGTGCAAATGAATAGTAAATTTGGGTTTTTCAACCAATTTATGCTATTTGACCTAATTTTGAGGTAATTTTTTACCTTTCGATCTATACTTGCATATCGATCAAACCGTGGCATTTGTTGTGACCTTGAATATCATCAATGTTTTTTAGAAATGAAAACATATTGGATCTATTACAAATCAATATCATCAACTTTTTCTAACAAGCGATCAATATGTTTCATTTCTGAGGGAGCATCATCAAAGTATCAAATCGACATCAACATCAAATTTGAGGCATTAAAATTTTGAACTATTATTAGTGGGCCATGTTGCATCATTTTTCAAATCAGACTTATCAATCAAATCAGTTTTCAAATCAGGTTTCAAATAAGTTTTGTATCAATTAATCAAGTATCAAATCAATGATCAGGACATGTAATTTTCTTTGAATCAATGTGTTGCGCATATCAATTCAAAGAGGGGCATTTGTAGACACCAAAATCTGGGCAGGTGTCTTAGAATCATTCAAATTTGCAAAATCTTAGCCAAGTGCTCTAATTTTCATCAAAATGGATCAAATCAATTTTAAATGGACATTTATTAATCAAAATTGGACAGAATCATTTAAATCAAAGGAAAAATAAAATCATGACATCAAATAATTAAATACAAGCTTAAAGGGATCAATCACACTATATAATTTATTTTAATCAATTAATTGTATAGTTTTAAATCAAAAATCAAATTGAACCTATTCCCTTACATGGCTAATTTAATTAATTGATGGAATTTAATTAATCCTAATATCTTTCAACATAATTTGAGCAACTAATAAGAATTGAGAACATAAAGCACATGGATCACTCCAAATAGTTGAATCTCAATCACTCATTTTCAACTTTGAATCTCAACCAATCAAATTTGTCTACTTGTCCAAACCTTTGAGATAATCATTTAAATTATCCCCCCATTTAAAAACATTTCAAATTTTTTGACTCAACCAAGGCTAAATCATGATCAAGTAACTCTACCCCCTACCCTTGGGATTTTACTATAAATAGAAGTCATTATGAGAGCATAAGAAGATCTTAGAAATTCAAGTGCATAGCATCATCACTATAGGAAATTTGAGAGCAATTGAGAGAAATTGAGTAATATCTTGAACATTTTGAGAGCAAATAGTGAGATTAAGAGCATTATCATGAGCATTTGAGTTAATCTTTGTATCAAATTGAGAATTGAGAGCTAGATTAGGCAATTTATCATACTTTTCTCATTCTAGGATTGTCACTAGTAGAGAATAAGGCTGAGAGCTCTACTTACCAATCTTAGATAGAGAACCATGAGATGTTATGGATGTTAAATGCAATTCTTTAGATTAAATTTTCATTGCATTTTCATAGAATTGTAGCTAATTGTCCTAATTTCATGAAGGTGTAAACACTCACACACAACTACACCTTATTATGACATTATGTGTTTGCTTTGTGTGTATTTTATCTACTCCTTGCAAGAATGTATCCCTTTTATTTGTGGTCAAACTACTATCTCCATGAGAACAATGGGGTGGGCTTGAGAGTTCCACATGGTAGGGTGGCATTGCACTTTATCACTACTGGGGACTGATGTATAGATGGTGACCATCCTCTAGAGACAAAGAAATTGAGAAGTGAGATCTCAATGCATTTCCTCCATTTATTGTACCATTGATATATGCACATGTATAAACACTAATGTAATGATCTTAGATTAGTTTTCTTTATGCTATTGATATTGTAATTTATTGATGCAATCAAGTGATTATGACTTCAATATATGTTATTCAATAATCCTTGATGTGGATTTGGATGTTTACTAGTCATACATTGGTGTTGGCTTACATTTTTGGCTTTTGTTCCTTCCATTTTGGGCTTATTTTTTACATCATCTTGTGTGTCTGATTCAACACTTGTGTTGATAGTGTTTCCACAACCTAAATCAACGTATACAACTCACTAGACTATGGACTTTTCTACCTCAAAACTCTACCAGTAAGAATAGATGTTTTCATGAATCAATGTTTGTGCCTCAACAAATGTTTCTACCTACTTTCATGTCTATGCCCATTTTAGTTTCCTAATCAATTTTGGAATCTAAATGAGAATTTTATACTTTTGGGATTGCTTTTTGATGGTTCTTAGATGACTTTTAGGTATTCTCAGTCCAATTTTAGCCCTAAAAAGAAAACATTTAAGTATAAATTACATATTCTTATTTTCTTATGCTTTAAGTTATATTTTATCTAATACTTTCAAAATGTTTGAGAGTGGTTTCAGATTCATAGGAGTCATAATAAAGATTCTAGATTTTGAGAATTTCTACGAAATTTTAGACAGTCAAATTTCAAGTTTCAACATGATTCTCATGTGGTGAATTGAATGTGTCTTTCCATTCTTGTTGAGTATTTGGAGTCATCTTGGAACCTTTGATTGTAATCTTAAGTCTTCTTCTTGTGCACAATCATTTGAGGATCATTGCTTATCTTATTATTTATGCTTGTGGGTAGTAATTGCACTTATTGTGATGTTTATATCTTAATGTTTCAAAAAAAATGTTATGTGCATATTTGACCCAATATTTTCAAGGTTTCCTTGGTGAGGCATTACACCATCACAATGGAAGGAACATCCCATGCACAATACAACAAGTATCAATGACATAGTGACAACAATGTATAAGGGGCTACAATGATAGTCATAAGTTGCGGTGAAGATAGAGGCATAAAAATAATGGCTAGAACAACTATTAAAAGATCTCGGTGATATTTGAGAATTGCAAACATACCATTTTTATAACAAAGGATTTCAAAGATTTATAAAGACCAATATCAAATAAATTTATTCCATACACAATGAAAAGAGTAGCATTGAGAAACTTGAGAGGCTACAAAAGATTGGAATAGTCAAAGAGAAGTACAATGGCTATTTGAAGAACACAATATATAAAATAGTATTGTAGTAACACTTTCACTGTGATCAAGAATGATAGAAGAGCTTATATATCACTATTTCTATAGTTAAAAGGAGACAAAGAATGCAGTATAACATAGAGATACAATGATATTTAACAACACGCAAAAAGCCATGAAATAGTGAGGAGGCATTCCATGTGCCAAGAAAATGAATATGTTGGCAATGATAAGAGGATCAAAATAAAATGAGGATTAGTCTCCATCAAGGTACATGTACATAAAAAAATGTTAATATGTATTAATGAAATCGATCCATGAATAAGTCTCAAAGAAGACAAAAATATCACATCACCATGGATAATGATCAAAGAAGAGTTTTGGAAGCAAGATGTTATTCAACTATAAAGAATACTCATAATAACAGTGAATAGGAAGTGTAAAGTACCAGGTGCAATGACAAAGAACAATGGAGAAATGTTAAACATATATTTTCAATCCTTCAACATTGTCAAAATTGTGATAAATGATGATAATGCTATAACAGTGATCTTCAAACTATGAAAGGACAATTTTTTGCATAGAAAGAGAGGGGAAATAATGGATCAACAAAGAATATTTATTGCATGAGAAGGCCATTGTCAAAATGTAGGTCAAAAATCAAGAGATGGTCATAGTCGTATAGTAGTGTTATGGTTGTACAATGAATGAAAGATGTTAAGGTTTTTAGGATCGTTGCAAATGAAATAGCACTGTTTGATTCTATGTGTTTTCCAAATGCAACAATCTCTTGCATTTATATTGAGAATGAGCCAAGAAGAGACATGTCCCTTCATGGAACATGTATATTCATTATTATGTAATTAATATAATGATAATTATGATTTTATATATACATACATATATATATAATATCTCTTGAGTATTATATTAATTTCTCTAATATTTATATATCTGTGTGTGTGTGTGTGTGTGACGCAGATCAAGGTGAGAAGGATCCAATTAAGGACAGTCCAAACCTTGCAGCTTTAGAATTACACAATGGAAATACACAACACAACAAATACCACAACAATTAATTCAAGCAATTTTCATTAACATGCTCGGCTGTAAGGCCTTCCGGGTTAGGGCCAATTACAATTAGAAATAATTCTCCAAGATCCACACACAGATCCAATACAACCTCAGCTAGTTCAGCTCTGAAGTCAATCAGAAGTTGATGGAAACCCTAAGGTAGATTTGAACTTGAGCTCACAAGCCTCCAAGCAATATCCTTGTCCCCAAGTGTGCAAACCACTAGCTTTGCAACTATAAACTATCAGATAAGAATCTGATCTGCAAGATCATGCAAGATCTTTTCCACAACTTCACCAACTTCAGCTTTCAAGCTTCACATCTGATATCCCAAATCTACTAAGTCCTCTCTAAACATCTACCAAAACAACCCTTAAATACTAATCATCAGCCAGAAGTCAGCAAGATGAAACCCTTAACTCTTCCTAACAAATATTAAATGCCATACAAGTCAGCTTAGAAATTGTATACAAACATTTAATTCAGCATGTCAGCCTCCAGATCCACTTAGGAGAATCCAACAAAACATACAAATAATAAATGCACCAAGTCAACCCAACAAATCACACAGAACTCCAATTAGTAAGCCAGAACTACCGAGCAACAGTGAAATAACTGAGCATGCAAAACATCATCGAGCACCAGTGTCGATTGAGCATTGTAGGCATCACCAAGTAACACTTTCACCGAGTGCCAGAGACTACTGAGTTCCTTCAGTGACCGAGCTTCCTTCAATGATCGAGACTGTCAGTCAAGGCTGCAACCGAATAACACCAACCAAAATACAAACACCCATGTAGTTTCACCGAGGACAAAGAATGCCCCTACCTCAACCTTGGATGCCCCTACATCAGACACCCTAGGTTCCAAAAGATGTTCATATGTGAGAAGAACATCTTCTAGGATTCAACACGTAAAGCCCGAACTGGTTCTTCACATACAAGTCCTCCATCTTCTCAGCTTGCATATTCTTCCATTTCAGTTTCCTCTGTCTCTTCAAGTCTTTTTTAGCCAACATATAGGTCAATTCTCCAAACTAATCATTCATTTTCTCTGGATCCACCAACTCAACTCAACTCAGGCTTCTCCTACCGAGCAATGTATCCATCAAAGGCATCAGTGAAAACTTCTTGTCATCCTTCTCAACAGTAAACACATTCTTTACATAGTCATAAATAGCTCTACAATCATATTACCAAGGTCTACCGAGAAATACATCACAACTATTCATCTTCACAATATCACATAACACAAGATCCTTATACTAGCCAATCTTAACATCAATGAAGCATTGTTCTCTAACTTCCAGACCATGATCATCTCGCAACCAACCAATCCAGTAAGGATGTGGATGTCTCATTCTATTTAAACCAAGTTTCCTAACCATGTCCTCAGCAATAAGGTTATCAGTACTACCACTATTAACAATAACATCACAGAGTTTATCTTCAAAATTGCATTGGGTCCTAAACAAGTTACTCCTCTGACAAGGTTCCTCCTTTGTAATGAGCAATGTTCACCGAAGCAGCAAGTTCTCTTATTCAGGTTAATTCTGAATGTTCTCATTCACCATAGTAGTTCATCGGTCAACATTCTTCTATGTACACTCAAAAGAATGGTGTCCTTCCTCTCCACAGTTATAGCAGGTACCTTTAAAGATAACTCTACCTGTCTTCTTCTTTGGTTCCATAGGTTTCAGTTCATCTTCTGCATCAATCGGATTATCCTTCACCGAGTGATCAATTTTATCCTTCCCTCGGGAGTTAAAAAGTTGTTTCCTCTTCAACTTATCTTATGCCTTCAGAGCATACTTATAAGCATCTTTAATAGAATCAATCTTCATCATTCCAAGCTCATCCTGAATATTGAATCTCAGACCATTCACATACCAAGCTACCTTTTCCTCACCAAGTTCTCTATGTCCAGACCAAATAGTAAGTTTGTAGAATTCCTCGGTATAATCTTCAATAGATAAATATTTCTGCTTCAAATTCAGCAACTTCATAAACAAGTCAAGCTCATAGTCAACCGATATGAACTTAGCTTTCAATTTTGTCACCATCAACCTCCATCGATTGATCTTCATTTCACCTTCATCTTCTCTATCTCTTTGTAGTTCTTTCCATGAAAGAGCAGCATGTCCTTTCAACTTAGTTTGTGCTAATCTCACCTGAAGAGGATCTTCAATTTCTTCTAGCTTAAAGAAATCATCAAGTTCACCAATCTAATCAATTATATTGTTGGACTTCAAAGTACCAAAAAAAGTAGAAACTTCCATTTGGTAACTACTAAACCAAGCTCCAGATCTATGCAACCAAGCAGTTCTGTCTTCACCAGATCTGTCCCTCCACTCATCACCACTAGATCCAGTAGGTTCAAAGTCTTTAGTAGCTTCTTCATATCCATCCTCAGTACCAACATTCCAAGGTATACGGATAACAGCTCTCATGATCTCGACGACCATGTCATTCTTCATCAATTCCATCTCAGATCTTGAAATCTGATTTCACCTTCTCCGTGATCCAGGATTCCACAGTATCACAAAGATAAGAAATAACTCTAGGGTCCAATCTTCTCAGAGGCATCCTTAAAGATATGCAAAAATAAAAGCCTCTGCAACAAACCCTCACCAACCACCTTGTGACAATCTCCAAGTTGTGTACAAGTTAGATCACAATCTACAATCTTACAAACAACTAGGGCATAATTTCACAAGTTTAGTGCTACACATCTGTAACCAATATCATACCATATTTTTACCAACTAGATCAACTTTGCAAGATTAGCCTTGCTAGGTTAACTTTCACTCCAATAGGATCAACTCAACTCCACAAGATCAACTCTACTCTGATACCACCTGATGCAGATCAAGGTGAGAAGGATCCAATTAAGGATAATCCAAACCTTGCAGCTTTAGAATTACACAACAGAAATACACAACACAAAAAATAGCACAACAATTGTTTCAAGTAATTTATATTAACATGCCAAGCTGTAAGGCCTTCCAGGTTAGGGCCAATTACAATCGGAAACAATTCTGCAAGATCCACACATACATCTAATATAACCTCAGCTAGTTCAGCTCTAAAGTCAATCAGAAGTTGATGGAAACACTAAGGCAGATCTAAACTTGAGCTCGCAAGCCTCCAAGCAATCTCCTTGTCCACAAGTGTGCAAACCACTAGCTCTGCAAGTACAAACTATCAGATAAGAATCTGATCTGCAAGATCTTTTCCACAACTTTGCCAACTTCGGCTTTCAAGCTTCACATATAATATCCCAGATCTTCTAAGTCCTCTCTAAACATCTACCAAAAAACCCCTTAAATACTAATCATCACCCACAAGTCGGCAAGATGAAACCCTTAACTCTTCCTACCAAATATTAAATGCCATACAAGTCGGCTTACAAATTGTATAAAAACATTTAATATAGCATGTCAGCCTCCAAATCCACTTAGGAGAATCCAACAAAAGATACAAACAATAAACGCACCAAGTCGGCCCAACAAATCACACAGAACTCTAGTCGGTAAGCCAGAACTATCGAGCAATAGTGAAATAACTAAGCACGCCGAGCATTGTCGAGCACCAGTGTAGACCGAGCATCGTAGGCATCACCGAGTAACACTTTCACTGAGTGCTAGAGACTACCGAGTTCCTTCAGTGACCGAGCTTCCTTCAATGACCGAGACCATCGGTGAAGGCTACAACTGAGTAACACCAGTCAAAATACAAACACCCATGCAGTTTCACCTAGGACAAAGAATGCCCCTACCTCAACCTTGGATGCCCCTACATCAATATGTATGTATATATATACTAAATATATATATATACATATCTTCACTAGTTTTGACTCATAGTGTTTATCTGACTGAAGCTACAAAACATCAACACTCCCTCTTAGCCAGGGAAGATAAACACAAGAATAAATATTACCTCAACATAATATAGTGACTAGTAATATCTATAAGCGACCTACCATATTGAAGATAGTCTAGAACAATACACTAGTTAACCTTAATTTGGGATTCAAGAGCAACACAAAAATTTAGAGTATTCCATAAATATTCTTATACCTTTTCATATATTGAAGTTTATTGTACAGATGTTCCTACAAAAAGAATGGGGATGAAAGCCAACAAAAGCTCCCTAATCATAATATTGATTTGAAACACAAATAGAGAAATGTTGTATTTGTGTTGGGTCTATCATAACACTCAAATTATAATAAGCAATAAATGGCTCTGAGATATTAGATTTAAACATCGCACATGACTTAGGTAGCATAGTTTTCAATTCCTTGTAGTTGCATTTCACCCACCTAAATTTATTATGTGTTTAATTTTGTTATTAATCTCCCTTCTCTATGTCTAATTGCTTTTGGATTTGGTTCATTGATCTCTTTGATGTTTAATCCTTCATTTCATCCATCCACTCTTGATTTTTGCGAGTTAGTGACTTGTGTGTCTCTTGCAAGCAATAGCAACTCAACCAAGGACCACCTATTATATTAAAACTATCTTTATCATCCTTCTCAAAGATCGTGAAGGATGCTCAAACAATGAATACTATGGCATAGTTGTAAATGGGCATTAGTCATGCCCATTGTAGGTTGCACAAGCGCATGGGCAATTTATCCTTGAGGAAATTGATATGTCAAATATTGACAAACAAGAGTAATGAAAAAAGTAGTATGTTCATGCAATGAGCATTGCTAGAACTATCCTAAAGAAACCTAGCATATTCCTTGCACTTATTCGAAAGTATTGTAGTGATCTATTTCCAATAAATTATGTTACATCATTTTCTTTTCTCTTGATCTTCCTAACAATGTTGATTAAGAGTAACTTTTTTTTTGACACCCTCTATGTCTATGAATGTTGTGTTACTATGTTGTGTCACATGTTATCATATTATCTATGATTGTTATTGAAATAAGCATGCAACACAGATCATCAAAGTGGATATCCAATGCTCTAGGTCACTCCCTTTCAAATCATTGTATACCAAAGCAAATGCACCTTTATAGTCCATAATATCTTTATGAAAAACATCAATATTATGTTCCTATAAGTTCTAAATGGTGGTTTTACTAATTTCCTTCATACACAAGTTTTTTTCAATTATTGATAAGCTATAGTTGACATCGTTCACATTTTGAAACTTTTATATGGAGCTCATTGGAGAGCTTTATATTTTTATTTTGAATTCTATGAAACTTACTCCTTTCTTATTAAATTGTAGAAGTTGGAGCACTGAGACATATGCTTGATGCTACCTCAAATACTTGATCACACTCATCTTATGTTATATCATTTTCTTCAAATTGTAATTATAGTTTGTTTGAAAAAGGTAAAATTTTTCCATTTTATGGCAACGAGACTAATACTTGATCACACACATCGTTAAATTAATTTTTTAGCTCTAAGAAACCTTCTTTTATTAGGTTTATAGCTAGCATTCTTAGTGTCGTGAAGGATACTATAGTTGAATGAAGGTCTTCTCCTCCATCCTTTTAGAGGAAATTTGAGTAGGACCCTATCTCATAGTTTTGGCATAATAAGTCTTCTCTGAAAGATCCTCTTTTGGTGTCCACTCTCATGGTGGAGCAAGCTCCAACTTCTCCTAAGTTCATCACCCCTTTCGCTGAGGTTGGTGGGGAGCCTTTTGTATTGGTGCCTCTACATCGGTCTCCTACAAGTTTTTATGCTTGCATCTTTTAATTACTAAAGGATATTCTAATATTGATGAGGATCTTCACATGATCCCTCTCACTGACCACATTTGAGCTTTTGGGTGATAATATTGATGTAATGCCCACCCTAGTATCTGCATACTTTGGACTGATAGGACTATTACTTTGATATTTGGATTATATGTTCTGACTATTTCATTTTATGATGGGACATTTTATATATTTGGTTAATAGAATTAATTATGGAGAAAATAAATGATTTGGCATAAATTGATGAATGTTTAGAAATGAACTATTTGTGAAATGATTCATACTTGATTTATATATTTATGTTTATTTTGGATCTAACCCTACTTATCCCATGATGTTTTGATGATTACACTGTTTGATGTGAGTGTAGGATGAGGAGAGGTAGTCGCAGTTACTCTTACAGGAGATCCACACGATGTCACACTCTCCCTCCTTATTTGCCACAGTTTGTTCATATATATATATATATATATATATATGTGTGTGTGTGTGTGTGTGTGTGTGTGTGTGTGTGTATATATATATATATGTATATATGTATATATATATATGTATATATGTATATATATATATGTATATATGTATATGTATATATATATATATATATATATATATGTATATGTATATATGTATATGTATATATATATATATATATGTATATATATATATATATATATATATATATATATATATATATATATATATATATATATATATATATATATATATATATATATATATATATATATATGTATATATATATATGTTTGTTGGTGATGCAGGATGTAGGTACCAAGCATCGACTCCACCTAGCTACACAGGTTTGACCGTGCCTTCAAAATCCTTGAACTGTTGTTGTGTGAAGATTTTACCAAGCTACTCTCAAGGAAACCTGTGGACTTAGATTCCTATTAGGAGGTTACCCTAGTTGGGGGATTTGAGTGCAGTGTTTTGATATTGTTTTGAGATTTATGTTTTGATGTTGGATTGATCTCTGGTATGAATATATATCTATTTTATATTTGTATTATAATTGAATGCATGCTATATATGTATGTGTATATGTGGGTGCACAAACATATACCTGTGCATATATAAATATTACTACCTATGTATTTTTATTTGTTTGTACAATGGATCTTTAATGTTTAAATAAAGTATTAAATAGAAATAAAAATGATAATAAAGAAAATAAGCTCTTTTGGTAAAACTAGCTATCTAGGAGACTTGAACTCGAGACCTCCTAGAAGTTAGGCTAGTTTGATTCCAATTGTGCTATGTGTGTTACTTGAGAGCTTTGTGCTCCCTTTTCTTGTTATAGCCCTATTTAGGGAATATTGTAATTAAAATTATAAAATGGCTTTATTATGTGGTTACAAGAAGTTTTTGATTAATTTTCAACCAACTATGGAAGCTGGAGAAGTTGCTTCCCGTAAAGAAACTCCTCCAACCATAAATTTGGGGATAAATTATTGTCCGAGAAGAGTTTGGGGAGATTAGAGGTTTGAAGAGAAATTTGTAGATTTTTGCAAGATTTGATCCAGAAGTCATTTTGGGGGTTCTTTGCGTGTATGAAATCTTCATTCTAATTTTTAAGGGCAAGTAGGGGTTGTCAGAGGAAGGAGGGAGGATTGTTTTCTAGAGGAAAATCTATCTAGGAGGCAACCATCTCACCATTTCTCAAAGCTTGGAGGATTTGTAGTGGTGTGCTCCAGCCTTTTAGAGGATTCTCTACAGGACTCTAGGTAGGGTTTGGAGCTAGGATGAGTCTCTTTTCTTCCTTGTGTTTGTGTATATGTGTGTGTGACTTAGATATAATAATTTGTATGATGTAGAAACTATGGATTGATAAGGAAGTTTATATGATTGTTTTCCATGTTTTGCAAACCATGTATTCAAGAAGTTTATTGAATGTTTATGCAAAAGTTTCTTGTAAATTCTTCCTGGAAGTTTTGTGATTGAATTTCATTATGTATTAAGGTGTATTTGATTTTTATTTGATGGTTTAGGTAAGTTTAGTAAGGTTTAAGATGGTTTAGGGAAGGATGCAGTCAATTTTTCCCCTTCTGTGTTTATGCAGGCTTTCACTTTCAATTTAAAGTTTTTATTAGATAGTTTTGTTCTGGGAGTTAGGTTGTGTTGAGGAAGTGTTATGGAAGTTGTACTAAGGTACCTAAATCAGGTAGACCTCAGTGAACCTTTCCTAGACACTCTCCACACCTAAAAATCTCAGTTTCAGGAAATTCTGAGATATTTTGGGTACAGTCTCGAACGAGCATCCTGGAATGTCGTACAAATTTGTACTAGTACCCATACTACCTTTGGTTGTTTTCTATATGGGCATTCCTAGATTTCTATATGGGTAGCTATAGATTGTCGTATGGGGTTTTAGAGGGTCCTAGGGGCTCAAATTTGGCAGATTTTGGGCTTGTGACCTCTATAACTTGTTTCTTATGTTTGGGCTACAACTTGTATCACTTATGTATGTCCATATATGGTTTTTTTGGTATTATAATGTGTTCCTTATGATGTTTTAGTACTTGGCATATACTTGTGTTCATATTATGAGGCTAGGACTCGTCTTGGTGGCTTGAGTGCATAGGAGGGTTCCCTAGATCTGTAAGATGAATATTTTGAAGTACTTTATGGTTTCTTGGCTTGTGTGTGTGGGTAGGGAACTAGGTACCCTAGGAGAGTGGCTCACAATAGGTGTTGGAACCCAAAGTGGTTGCCAGATGATCCTATGGGTGAGTTGGTAAAAAGTGATAACCTAATAGTGAACTTGGGAAAGGGGGATTTTCAAAAGATAATGAAAGACACATAATTAAGTCCACATAGTCCCCAATTAAGGATAAACTGACTGATGTAGATCTAAACTTGAGCTAGTAAGCCTCCAAGCAATCTCCTTGTCCCCAAGTGTGCAAACCTCTAGCTCTACAAGTATAAACTATCAGATAAGAATCTGATCTGCAAGATCATGCAAGATATTTTCCACAACTTCACCAACTTTAGCTTTCAAGATTCACATCTGATATCCCATATCTACTAAGTCCTCTCTAAACATCTACCCAAACACCCCTTAAATACTAATCATCAGCCACAAGTCGACAAGATGAAACCCTTAACTCTTCCTACCAAATATTAAATGCCATACAAGTCGGCTTAGAAATTGTATACAAACATTTAATTCAGTATGTCAGCCTCCAGATCCACTTAGGAGAATCCAACAAAAGATACAAATAATAAATGCACCAAGTCAGCCCAACAAATCACACAGAACTCCAATTAGTAAGCCAGAACTACCAAGCAATAGTGAAATAAATGAGCATGCCAAGCATCATCGAGCACCAGTGTCAATTGAGCACCGTAGGCATCACCAAGTAACACTTTCACCGAGTGCCAGAGACTACCGATTTCCTTTAGTGACTGAGCTTCCTTCAATGATCGAGACTGTCGGTTAAGGCTGCAACTTAGTAACACTGACCAAAATACAAACACCCATGCAGTTTCACCGAGGATAAAGAATGCCCCTAACTCAACCTTGGATGCCCCTACATCAGACACCCTAGGTTCCAAAAGATGTTCATATGTGAGAAGAACATCTCATAAGATTCAACACGTAAAGCCCAAACTGGTTCTACACATACAAGTCCTCCATCTTCTCAGCTTGCATCTTCCATTTCAGTTTCCTCTGTCTCTTCAAGTCTTTTTTAGCCAACATATAGGTCGATTCTCCAAACTAATCATTTAGTTTCTCTGGATCCACCAACTCAACTCATGAACCAATACTCAGGCTTCTCCTACCGAGCGTTGTATCCATCAAGGGCATTAGTGAAAACTTCTTGTCATCCTTCTCAACAGTAAACACATTCTTTACATAGTCATAAATAGCTCTACAATCATATTGCCAAGGTCTACCGAGAAATACATCACAACTATTCATCTTCACAATATCACATAACACAAGATCCTTATACTAGTTAATCTGAACATCAATGAAGCATTGTTCTCTAACTTCCAGAGCATGATCATCTTACAACTAGCCAATCCAGTAAGGATGTGGATGTCTCATTCTATTTAAACCAAGTTTCCTAACCATGTCCTCAGCAATAAGGTTATTGGTACTACCACTATTAACAATAACATCAAAGAGTTTACCTTCAAACTTGCATCGAGTCCTAAACAAGTTACTCCTCTAAAAAGGTTCCTCCTTTGTACTGAGAAATGTTCACCAAAGTAGCAAGTTCTCTTATTCAAGTTCATTCTGAATGTTCTCATTCACCACAGCAGTTCGTCGGTCAACATTCTTCTGTGTACACTCAAAAGAACGATGTCCTTCCTCTCCACAGTTATAGCAGGTACCTTTAAAGATAACTCTACCTATCTTCTTCTTTTGTTCCATAAGTTTTAGTTCATCTTCTGCATCAATCAGTTTATCCTTCACCGAGTGATCAATTTTCTCCTTCCCTCGGGAGTTACAAGGTTGTTTCCTCTTCAACTTATCTTTTGCCTTCAGAGCATACTTATAAGCATCTTCAATAGAATCAATCTTCATCATTCCAAGCTCATCCTAAATATTGAATCTCAGACCATTCACATACCAAGCTACCTTTTCCTTACCAAGTTCTCTATGTCCAGACCGAATAGTAAGCTTGTAGAATTCCTCGATATAATCTTCAACAGATAAATCTTTCTACTTCAGATTCAACAACTTCATAAACAAGTCAAGCTCATAGTCAACCGATATGAACTTAGCTTTCAATTTTGTCACCATCAACCTCCACCGATTGATCTTCATTTCACCTTCATCTTCTCTATCTCTTTGTAGTTCTTTCTACGAAAGAGCAGCATGTCCTTTCAACTTAGTTTGTGCTAATCTCACCTGAAGAGGATCTTCAATTTCTTCTAGCTTAAAGAAATTGTCAAGTTCACCAATCTAATCAATCAAATTGTTGGACTTCAAAGTACCAAAAACAGTAGAAACTTCCTTTCGGTAACTACTAAACCAAGCTCCAGATCTATGCAACTGAGCAGTTCTATCTTCACCAGTTATGTCCCTCCAGTCATCACCACTAGATCCAGTAGGTTCAAAGTCTTTAGTAGCTTCTTCATATCCATCCTCAGTACCAACATTCCAAGGTATACCAGTAAAAACTCTCATGATCTCGATGACCATGTCATTCTTCATCAATTCCATCTCAGATCTGAAATCTGATTTCACCTTCTCTGTGATCTGGGATTTCATAGTATCACAAAGATCAAAAATAACTCTAGGGTCCAATCTTCTCAGAGGCATCCTTAAAGATATGCAAAAATAAAACCCTCTGCAATAAACCCTCACCGACCACCTTGTGACAATCTCCAAGTTGTGTACAAGTTAGATCGCAATCTACAATCTTACAAACAACTAGGGCATAATTTCACAAGTTCAGTGCTACAGATCTGTAACCAATATCATACGATATTTTTACCAACCAGATCAACTTCACAAGATTAGCCTTGCTAGGTTAACTTTCACTCCAAAAGGATCAACTCAACTCCACAAGATCAACTCTACTCTGATACCACCTGATGCAGATCAAGGTGAGAAGGATCCAATTAAGGATAGTCCAAACCTTGCAGCTTTAGAATTACACAGCAGAAATACACAACACAACAAATAGCACAAAAATTGTTTCAAGTAATTTATATTAACATGCCCGGCTGTAAGGCCTTCCAGGTTAGGGCCAATTACAATCGGAAACAATTCTGCAAGATCCACACATAGATCTAATATAACCTCAACTAGTTCAGCTTTGAAGTCAATCAGAAGCTGATGCAAACCCTAAGGCAGATCTAAACTTGAGCTCACAAGCCTCCAAGCAATCTCCTTGTCCCCAAGTGTGCAAACCACTAGCTCTGCAAGTACAAACTATCAGATAAGAATCTAATCTGCAAGATCATGCAAGATCTTTTCCACAACTTCGCCAACTTCAGCTTTCAAGCTTCACATCTAATATCCCAAATCTTCTAAGTCCTCTCTAATCATCTACCCAAAAACCCCTTAAATACTAATCATTAGCCACAAGTCGGCAAGATGAAACCCTTAACTCTTCCTAACAAATATTAAATGCCATACAAGTCAGCTTAGAAATTGTATACAAACATTTAATTTAGCATGTCGGCCTCTAGATCCACTTAGGAGAATCTCACAAAAGATACAAACTATAAATGCACCAAGTCAGCCCAACAAATCACATAGAACTCCAGTCGGTAAGCTCGAACTACTGAGCAACAGTGAAATAACTGAGCACACCAAGCATCATCATGCACCAGTGTTGACCAAGCACCGTAGGCATCACCGAGTAACACTTTCACTGAGTGCTAGAGACTACCAAGTTCCTTTAGTGACCGAGCTTCCTTCAATGATCAAGACCGTCGGTCAAGGCTGCAACTGAGTAACACCGGCCAAAATACAAATACCCATGCAGTTTCACCGAGGACAAAGAATGCCCCTACCTCAACTTTGGATGCCCCTGCATCAATATGTATGTATATATATATATACTAAATATATATATATATACATATCTTCACTATTTTTGACTCATAGTGTTTATCTGACTGAAGCTACAAAACATCAACACTCCCTCTTAGCCAGGGAAGATAAACACAAGAATAAATATTACCTCAACATAATATAGCAATAGATTAGAAGATTTCCATGATTTGATATCTTGAGTATTGGCCTATTAGAATGTCAACACATGATATTCACCAAATACTCAGAGTATTGGTCTATCAGAACATCAACATATGATATTCACCAAGTACTCAATAAGGTACTAGCCTACAGAATATCAACACATGATATTCACCAAATACCTATCATATATCTATACAAACAACTCATAGACCGTCAATTTAATGGCATCTAACATTTAGTTGTTGATTTTCATGATATATCTATACAAACAACTCATAGACCGTCAATTTAATAACATCTAACACTTAGTTGTTCATTTAATCCATCATGATTTGTTTCAACATTATAAATACTATATATCATGATTTAAGTTATTGTAAGATCATCACCTTCTAATAACTTCTGCAAATACAAGTGATAATCATTTGGAATTCGTCACTTCGTCATGATTTACACGGGGCCCAAAAGGCATTCATGATTCCTAGTCCTCTGATTATTATAGATTCTTGATCACTAGAGAATCCATCTCAGTATGGACTACTCCCTCTGAATCAATATGACCAAGATTATCAAAAGTTTATTTAACCATATACTCTATCTGCTCCTTCAGAAGCTCAAGTTCTTGTATCAAACTCTTGTCTTCTTTTGAAATGTCAAACTCCCTTTGCATCTAGTCTCAATCATTAATTCATTTACAAGCATTAAGTTATTTCTCCCTTGAATGCAATTTACTTGTGCTTCCATCCTGAAGGTATGTCAGAGAGAGAGTACAAATAGCTCACTAAACTATCTCGACCGAAAATACCAATGATAGAAGTATACAAGATTTTACTGA